>JANHFO010003347.1:185051-200460 GCA_032468095.1 Pareas carinatus
CTTCCTTCCTTCCTTCCTTCCTTCCTTCCTTCCTTCATCTTTAATGAACTGTGGTAATTGGTTTGGTTTCTCAAAAAGAGGGACATACAACGTTTACCAAAAAAAAATCTGCATTTCTTTGCTTCCCACTATTAATATATTTTATTTATAGGTTTGACTTGGATAGTAATATGTATAAAATAATTGCCCAGATGGATTAAAGTTCAGGCTAGTTATAAAGATGCATTCCTTGTATTCTGGTCTGCATGACCATTTTGGTCCTCATGAAATCACCTTCAGTGAATCGTGGCTTGGAAAGTCTGCAGCAGAATTGGCTATGCACAGCTTTGATTGACTAGCACTGGATGATGTCACAACTCTGATTCTACCTCTTTCCCTGTCTCTGACCCTCATTCCTGGGAGAAGCTGTGGAGGGGGGGGTTTGCAATAAAAATAATGAGGTAAGAAATACAGTACAAGCTTAATTAAATATGCATGTATCACTAACGGAAACGACTCAAATATACTAACTCTACTTTCAAATGAATAAGGCCTGGAATCAGTGTTATTTATGTTGTACCTGTACGCCTCCCTTCATGACAACTGTTGTCTTATGTAATTGTGCGCATCATTCAGGCACAATTTTGTAACTAAATGATTTTGTCACAGTACATTTCTGTCCCTTTTTGTCTTACTTCCACTCAGAAAGACTTTCTCCCATTGCAGTTTATACTCACTTCTTAATTTTTGATTAGGCATTCCAGCTCCTCTCAATATTCTGCAAAGGAGAAGGGACTATTTAAACCTTGAAGTAAGGATCAAAAACTGTATGCAGCGCGCCCCATATTTTAAATGCTGATATTTTCCATTTAAAGGTTCTTGGGTCAAAAAGGATGAACAAGAATTCTGTTTCTTTTCCTTTTCTCTAATGGTTGTTTGGAAGAATAGTATTTCCTTCCCTCTCCCCACAAAAACCCCTCACAGCCCAAAATAAAAGTTGCCAGGTTTCTATTCACAGCCACATTTCCTCCAGGGCAATCCAATGGGGATCTTAGTCACACATACCACAACTGTTGCAGATGCTTACATTGTTTATTTTATTTAATTGTTCTTTACATGATGAATATACTTATGATTGTGCTTGTATTCATGATTAGGATAGCAGTTTGTCGATTGCAGCGTATATGTACATGAGAAGATGAATGTACTTTATGACTATGAATGTATCTTATGCTTATATGTATACAACAGGATGAATATACTTTATGACTATGAATGTATCTCATGCTTATATGTATACAACAGGATGAATGTACTTTATGATTATGAATGTATCTTATGCTTATATGTATACAACAGGATGAATGTACTTTATGATTATGAATGTATCTTTGATTGTAATCACTATTAATTGTATGTACACAAGAGACCAATTCCTTGTGTGTCCAGACACACTTGGCAAAATAAATTCTGATTCTGACTGTCAGATTATTTAATCTGGTCTCTAGGACTCAACAGTAAATGAGAGCAGCAGAGATCCAGAAGCTCATTTGCTGAGAACACCTGGTCTCCTCCCTCTGCAAACGGTATTGCCTCCCATCAGATTCACCCAATTGATTTGCCCAAGCATAATCTTCGCACCACATGCGCACTTTAGTTTGATGATTTCAACAATAACAGTAGCTATGTAGAAAATGTTCTTTGTGAAAATAATGATCTGGGGTACAACACAGTGACTATTGCTTTCCATAACTTTTAAAACTTTAATCTTTGTGAATATAGGTACACACAGGTAATACCTATTTAAAATATGAAATATAAAACTATGGATTAGAAGAATAAATTCTGTTTGTAAATAGAAGAAAAAACACTAGATGGATCACCAAGAAATTTATCCCTTCCACCCTCCTACATTCTTCATTATATTAAACTCTGAATTGAATCCAAATCCAGATTCAGGTTCTGCCAAGTTAATTGCCATCACAGGTGGCTCTTCAAGCAAGTTTTGTGGTTTACTTCAGTGTTTGAACCCCCAAAGCAAGCCATTTCAGGTTTCTAGAAACTGGGGGCTGTGATTTATAACTGAATATAACTCCCAGTTTTAGGAAATTAAAATGTCAGCCATTTTAGATCAGGAAGACATGCCAAGCCCCAAAGCTTGCTTAAAGAGCTGTCAGAGATGCTTAGAGAAAATGATGGTGCACACATATTTGTTAAGTGAGCTGTTTATTTTATTTTATGGCATAATCATAACCATTATGTGAAATCAATCAGAAGACCTATTTTAGTCATGATTAACCTGTTCAATTAATTTCAGTGTAACCTTTGGCTATAAATATCACGTAGAATAGATTTTCTTCCTGTAATATATGCTTTGCTCCCATTTTTATCAAGAGACAGTTACTTGACAGCAATTATCCCCAGAAATGACAGGGGATCATTTCTGCTTCTGGGAATTTCAAGAATGGCTTTTGTTTCTTTATCAGTTCTTTTTGGTCACTGTCCAGAAGGGATTTCTAAACATATGACTCAGTTGAAAAAAAAACGCAAGTTGTGTCGTTAACCTTAGTATATAATAACTCTGTATTGGATAATGATAGATGGGGCCTTTTTTTGTCATACATTCCCCCCTTAAATATAATAAATTAAATTTATGTTAAGAACTGAAGATATAATTCTTCAAATAAAAGATTAACAAGATATGAGTTCTGCCACATTTTTTTATTATGAATAAGCAGTGTACAACAGATGCCCAATGAGGAATACTTTACTGAAGTGTATGCATTAATTTTTATAGCTGTTACTTAAAAGCCACGAATGAGAGAATGATATCTCTGGATAAGAGTAGAAAATTCTTTGCTTACAGTTCTGTAGTTTATGTACATAACATACTTTATGACTATGAATGTATCTTATGCTTATATATACAAATGACTATGAATGTATCTTTGATTGTAACCACAGTTTGTTTATTGTATATATGTAAGTATTGAGCATGTACACCGGAGACAAATTTCTTGTGTGTCCTGACACACTTGGCAAAATAAATTCTGATGCTGATTCTGATGCTGATGCTGATGCTGATTCTGATTCTGATTCTGATTCTGATGGGACATGATACAGTCACATTACAGTTACATTAGCATAAATTAGAAAAAGAGAATTGGTTAATGATTCGAGAGATGTGGATACCCTTCTCCTTTTCCCCGTCTGTTTCTCATGCAAGTAGAACCAATGGGCTCTTCCAGGATCCATCAAAATTCTTCTGTTTTGCCATGTGTCCCACCTGTGCTTTATCAATTGAAGAATACAGCTCCGGTTTTTCTTTTTATACGGATGTAGTCAGGCTAATATTTATTACTTTTTGTTTATTGTTACAATGGCTTAATACAGTTTTGAATTCCATGTTTTTTTGCTTGGATTTTAATTGTAGAAATATTTGAGTCAGGAGACACATGAGGACTAACTGCACAGATTTGGAATCATAGTTCTGTGAGCAGTGGGCAGTTGTAGCAACACACACACACACACACACACACAAATGCACACACACACTCAGCATAAAGATAATTCTCATGATTCTTTCAAAGAAGCCACTGCTTCTTTGCATATGCCTATTGTCCACATTTGACAGTGTGGATGAGGAACTAGTGGCCTAAAAGTTGCTACACTATCATTCTCTGTATTACTACTAAGAGTGGAATGCCTCCTTCTGATACAGGTGAGGTTTTCCAGAAGGAGCATGTGATGTTTTTATATTGACAAAAGCAAATGGTACAAACAACTTCTTGGACCAGACAGGAGCCGACTACTATATCTGTCACCCTACTTCACATCTCCGTGTAGCTACCCATGCTGGGTATTTGAATATGCTTACAGTTCATTTGAAATGAAGCCACAAGGTGAGTGTCAATCTAGTGAGTAGAATTAAAAGGACCAGTTTTATCTTGGATTATTATGATTGATGTTGACCTAAGTCTAAGTTGTGCTGACACCAATAACATAGTCTTACTCAGGGTCACCTTTTATAAAGGGAACAGTTTTAGCTTGGAGGGAGTAGCTCAGCAACCAACTGCTCAAATATAAGAAGGGGGATAGAAAGAAAGACATTTTTTGCTGGAAACGAGATATTCAAGAAGCTGCCACCATGAATGGAACAGAAGGCCTTAATTTCTATATCCCTATGTCAAACAAGACTGGTATTGTTCGGAGTCCATTTGAGTATCCCCAGTATTATTTGGCAGCTCCATGGCAATATTCTGCTCTGGCTGCGTACATGTTTCTTCTGATTCTGCTTGGATTTCCTGTCAATTTTCTAACTCTCTATGTCACCATCCAACACAAGAAGCTCAGAACACCCCTGAACTACATCCTGTTAAATTTGGCAATAGCCAATCTATTCATGGTCTTAGTTGGCTTCACCACCACCATGTACACATCAATGAATGGATATTTCGTTTTTGGGACAGTAGGATGCAACGTTGAAGGCTTCTTTGCTACATTTGGCGGTATGTATTTTGCTTCCTCCTCCCAAGAGTCCTTTTTCCCTTAATGAATCTGTAGAGGCTGTAATTGCATAGTTCAGATTTTCAACGTAGGTTTCTTGGCATATTTTTTACAACACCAAAAGTTCCTCAGAATTTCCAAAGTAATTAACATTAGGAAATTCTAGTTATATCTTGAATTTAATATATCTTGGACATAAATGCTAGCAGAATAAAAAAAAGAGGCAAGTTATTAATATGGCTATGAAATGGTAAAAATCACACTCAGATTCAAAAGCACTAATATGCAAATTTGGTTACTTTGTTCAGCAACCTTCTTTAGACAAAAATTCTTATTGTGATCTTTCTCTGATTCAGGCAGAGGATATGTGTCTCTGACAAGTTTTCACAATTTAATGGACTGGCAAACCTTTACTAAATCGTCTTTGCAGATTTAAAGCATCTAAAATTATTTATGTGTTCAAGTCAGTTTCACATATCATCTTGCAGTGATTTAAATTTAGTTTGTTATTATATAGTTTACTACACAAGGGTCCTGGCCTCAGAGGGGCCCTAATTTTGAAATAAAATAACCTAGGAAAACAAATTCTAAGAAAGTCTTCCTCTCTTTAGATTGCCTTTATACATAACCAAAGAAAATGAATAAATCCCATCTTATTTTATGTTTCGCCTTTCATGTTGGAACATTTAAAATTTAGAAATGCGGCTTTTGTATGAATTCCATTAAGTTCACTATTTAACCAAAACAGCATAAACAAAAGAAGCAAACTTCTAAATAAGTTCCTTGAAAAGGAAGCAAATTTTTAAGAAGCGTCTGCTCCAAGCTTATTCCTTGAGTGGAGGCAGATAGTAGAGAAAATAACATTTAGATTTTTAAAAATGTTCTAAGAATTCACCCCTCTAAGTGCTTTAAGAAGCAAATCTTATATTCAACTATTCTGAAAGATAGAAATCAGAATCAAAGCATTGTGACTTTTAAGCCATAAATGTTGGGACGTTCTTGAGGTTCAAAACGAGATGGGAAGGAATGAAAAATGATGGTTTTTTTTTTTACAAGTTTGAGAAAAGTTTGGAAGTTTTGATGTGTAAGCTAAAGGGGAACGTTCCTAATTGTAGCTTATTTCATTATTTTATTTTATTAATATTATTAAATTGTTTATAATTATTTTATTTTATTTAATGTATGGCATTTAATGTATGGCATTTTATTTAGTGTATGTTATTTTATTTAATGTATGGCATTTGCAGAGATCATGCAATTACAGATATGCAAATTTAGTTTAAATGTTTACTACTCTATGATTTGTGTTTTGATGCTAATATTTCCTTCCTTGGACATAAATATACTTGTCTAACTATATAACTAACTGAAGTGGAGAGTTGCACAGATTGAACTCTTTTATGAATAAAATATAAAAAGATAAACCCATATAGAAATTTTAGGACAGGCTAGAAAAAGGATTGGCTGCTTTATTATTTTGCTTATTAAATTTTCCCCTACTCTGGGACAGCTCTGGGCAAAATTACAGAGATCTGCCACATTCATATATGGGTTGAACTTCAAAAATGAGGACACTTAAAAAGAGAATCATTAGACATGGAATAAGATCCTGGGAATGACATGAGAGTACTTAGTTAAGATGTACTCTGGGACTTCCTCTTTGCAACCAATTCTGGATTCATTCTAAGAACAAGATTATACCCAAGGTTTTTCTGAGGCTTGGTGTATATTGGAAGTGCCAAGGATTGACCCGAGAATATTCTGTTTAACATGTCTCTATCACCAATCTGAAAATTCCTCAGAAAATATTTTTGATTTATTTATATTTATTATGAATTTTTCCATACAATAAAAGACTAATCAAAAGAAAGGAAAGAAAGAAAAAGGAGAAAAAGTGTGAGGAAAATAAACTAAAGAACTAAAAAAATATGATTACTTATGACCTTTTCAACAGATGGCTTCAATTTTATAATTCCTTCTCCCTCTTAGATATTATATGAATTCCTCCAGGCCCTCATTTAGTCCACATCTATCTTAATCTTCAAACTCATAAACCATCATTTACTTTTTTTCAGCAAATAGTCCATATCAATCTTTCAGAAAAGTTTTTGTTGTTTTCAATCTACCCAAACAGATTTGATTTTGCCCTCTCTGTGAATTCTGACATTTTGACAAATCCTTCGTCCACTAAGGGATTTCATTATACTTCCATCATTGTGATCTTGCTGCAGTTACAATATATACAATCAGTCTGCCTTAGAAAAATGACTGGCTTTTCATCCCTTGTAGTAGCTTTGGTTCATCTACCACCTTTGTCCTGCATCTATTGGCAAATTCTTAATTTTGGTTATTGTAATAGGTCACATCTGACAGAATGTCTGGAGACAATTAGATAATTAAAGTTAGTGAAGAACAGAGTAGAAAAACTGCTTATTGGATCTGGCCATTTTAAGTATTCTACTCTAATTTTATACCTACACTAATTTCCAATCAGTTTTCCAACCTTGTTCAAAATAGTATAGATCAGGGATCTACACTGTTTTCCACAGACAAAGACTGTGAATGTGGCTAAGGCAAAAATGTTAGTTTATTGAAATGGCAGCTGCAATTGCCACATCTGTGATTTTCAGGGATGGGACTTCAGAGTGCACTGTGCTGTTGATCCTTAAAGCCCTAAGCAGCTTAGGTCCTTTCAACCTGAAGGACTCTCTTATCCCACCCATCTCTACTGCCTGTTGCAAGAGATCCAGAGGTCTCTTCTCCCAACGCCTCTATTTGTGAGGTTTTCTCTGTTGTGCAGAATATTCTCCTCCTAAAGAGATCTAGCTGGCTATTCACTGTATATCTATCAATATTTTGTCCTTTGGCAGACATTTAAATGTTAACACCCGTTTTGTTATTTATTGTTCTTTAAGTTTTTAAATGTAGATTAATTTTATTTATTTATTTATTTAAATTTCTATGCCTCCCTTCTCCAACAGGATTTGTACGTTCTGTAAGGTCAGGGATGGTGAATCTTTTAGACACTGATGAGTTGCGGCTAGTGAGTCGCGGCTTGTGATGTCATCGCCTGCGCCACTACTCCTTTCTGAGCATGCTCAGCTCTGGGGCGATACTGGGACAACTTGGCTCATGTGCCGACAGAAAGGGCTCTGTGTGTGCCCACTGCACACGCATGCCACACCATCACTGTGTTAGGTTGTTTTACTTGATTTTACTTTTGTTCCTTGTTTTATCCTTACAAAACATTCCAAGGATATTTTCTGAGTGGGAAGCACATAAATGCAATGCAATGCCATACAACAACATTAAGAAGGATCACAAGAATGAAAATCAGAAAAATAGTATTTTTATTTGGTCCCATCTTACTATCTTTTTCTTAAGTATCTATTCAAGTGGTTGCTTTATTGTCTTACAGGTGAGATGTCCCTTTGGTCTCTCGTAGTCCTGGCCGTTGAAAGATATGTAGTAGTTTGCAAGCCCATGAGCAACTTCCGTTTCACCGAAACTCATGCCCTCATGGGAGTGTCTCTCACTTGGATCATGGCCTTGTCTTGTGCCGGTCCTCCTCTGATTGGATGGTCAAGGTAGGTATCTGCTGAATCCCTGACATGAATTGATGTACAGACATAAGAGAGCTAATGGGGATAGAAGTAATATATAGGTCCAGGTATGCCAATCATATATTTTGCTCTAAATACTGTGTTTCCCCCAAAATAAGACACTGTCTTATATTAATTTTTGTACCCAAAAGTGTGCTAGGTCTTATTTTCAGGGGATGTCTTATTTTTCCACCAAGGCCGCCCAGAACCGGAAGTCTGAGGCCTTATTATCGGGAAGATCTTATTTTTGGGGGGATGCGTTATATTTCAGTGAGAGGCAAAACTGTAAGTAGATCTTATTTTTGGAGGATGTCTTACTTTCAGGGAAACAGGGTAGGTACCTATTCCTTAAAAACACCAATTGCTGATTCGGAATCGTTAATTCAATGAATGAAAACAAATAAATTATACTTTTTCTTTTTTCTTTTGGAATAGTGACTAGCAATTTTAAAAAATTATAAACAAAACAGGGTCATGAACAAGCACATTTAATACAACAGAAGAACATTTACCATGTTTCCTCAAAAATAAGATTGAGAATTTATTTTTGCTCCAAAGCACACATTAGGACTTATTTTCTGGTTAGTTCTTATTTTGGAGGAAATACGGTACTACAGGTGTCCATCTGACTGACAATCTTAACTGGGACTTATTTTGGGGATAGGATTTATATTACAAACATGCTGAAAAGTCATGCTAGGGCTTATTTTCCGGGTGGTCTTATTTTTGGAGATACAGGGTATATGTCTTTGAAAGGGAAGGTAGGATATTAATTCAAAGGAGAAACATATTTTCAGCTTTTCAGGTTGACTGTTTTGAAGACTGATTCCCTCCCCCCCTCCAGGTTTACTATATATTTAAGTGGGTAGGATTTTTATTCTTTTTTTTAATTTGTCATATTTGCATGCTTGATAAAATATGATTAAAGAAGATTAATTTTCTTTAGCACCAGTAGATTCATGATAAGTAAAGCAGGTAAGTAAAATGAAGGTTCTTCTTTTCTCATCTTTGTTGACTTAGTGTTTTGTTTAATGTTTCCATTATGTCTGCCTTTTGTTCCAGAAATAATATATAAGTTCCAATCTTTGATTTAGAAATAAAAAATTCTATGAAAAATGCATAGTTCTACAAAGACAGAAAGTCCTTTATTCTTTTGGCATTGTCAAATGCAACTTTTGGATACTTGGATACAGTGAAATAAACACAAATGGTTCTGCATGAAAACTATGCTGGTTGATTAAATTTATACATTTTTTTTTACAAGTCAAGGTGTGTACATAGTGTTCTCACTTCTTATTTCACCCACAACAATAACTCTACAAGATTAGGTTGAGCAAAGAGAATGATGGCATAAAGTCACTCAGCTAGGTTTGTGTTTGTGCATATTCATGTTCACAAATGCTTGGAACCAGAAGTGGATTCCAAATGGACACATATAACACGAAATACAAATTGCTTTCCTACCCCCGTTAACTAGTGAATAATTATGCTGTCAGATTTTATATATGAAATGGTAAAGGATAGTATACCAGGAATACTACTCCAGAAGGATGGTGGTAGTAGTAGTAGTAGTAGTAGTAGTGGTAGTAGTGATGGTAGTAGTAGTAACTAATTAGTAGTAACTAATATCAAAAGGAAAGATATTTGTTTATAGAGCCACCTAACTCATGAAAGTGACCTTGGGTGTCATACAATAAAAACAAAACAATAAAAGCATGCAATAAGTTATAGCAGTGTTTAAAAATAATATGCATAATAAAGCTATACTAAATTGTGTTCACTTGCATATCCAACAGAGATCTTTTGAGATTTACCTGGTTAAACCTACCCATTATAGAATACATAGGAATAAAATAAAAATCAGCCCAATATATTTGGAAATATAAATGTGCTAGATACAGAATTTGTGTTCTTTTATTTTATTTTACTCACATTCAAATATAAATCAAGTCACTCCTCCTGTCTAGTGTAAGATAGGTTAGAATCTCTTGACACAAAATATTTGTACAGCTGTGTAGTACCACAAATAGGCTACTGAATATTTTATCAACAGTTAAACAACAATCTGACATTTAAAATACTTGTGTTTCCTCAGTAAATTCCCATATCCCTCTAAAATAAACACCAAACATCTACAGTTGCTAATAAGATATACCACTTTAACCTCTTATGGGTAAAAGAGAAAAGCAATGTTCACTACCCACTATTTTTCACTCCTTTCAATGAGTTATACAGGGTTCTTCTTATTTTGGGAGCTGATCTCTAGATGAGAAAGCTGTGAAACATTCATGTTTAAAAGAAACATGACTATTCATAGGACAATTGAAAAAAGATATGCAGCATAACATTAAATATATTTGTGTTTGTCTTTGTTCATGTGAAATTAACAGTTTAATATTGCTGGGAGATTTCACTGTACCATTAAAGCAAACTGGTAATTCTATATTACCAGTAAATTATAAGCCTTTTTGAAAGAGAAGTTTAAGTAGATTTCTTCTGACATGGGAGTTTTACAATGATTGTTTCTCCCCTCTGAGTGAATTTTGTATGCCTCCTGCCTCTCTTAAATATTTGTCAAGATGCATAAATGACCTAGATATTTCAAATCTAGACTCTGCATGACTGGAAAGTACACTGATAATTATATCCTCAGGAAAATATCCCTCTTTGCATTCATTTAGTATTTTTTTGGTAATGTTACATATCAGGGCATTTTATTAACAGAAAAATATGAATTTGTCTTGTTCATGTGCATGATGCATCTTGTCAAATGGAAGCTATTTCACATTTCACTATTTAAAAAGGTTAAATTAAGAGTGAATACATTTAAAAATATATGGTCTCTGTCAGTGTATGATGTTAACCATACATCATCTGGAGATGGGGGTGGGTAGAAAAGGGGAAGATGTTACATTGCTGTGATATTTAAAATGGATTGTGCTGAATTCTTATATACATGAAACTTTGTTATAAAGTTTTTTTCCCCGAGCAAGGATGGTAATTGACAACAGAAAACAGTAAGTGAAGCTGTTGAGATAAACATCAAGACACTTTGGGGATGCACTTTGCAGAAAAACTATAACCAAATGTGTAAACTCTTAAATATAAAAAGTCTATGCATCAATTATTATTCCTTACATTTCCACTGTGGTAATACTTTACTGGTAAAATAATATACAAATAACATGCAAGCAGTTGTGAGATTCTTGAATATGAATGTTCCCAGATCAACCCACATGTTATCATAATTTTAGTTTTGATGCAACAAAATAAGCAATAATTTATTTTAAATAATTTAAGTAATTTAATTATTTAATTAAATTTGAATGCCTTGTCTGCATTTTGGATCGCAGAACTGACAAATGCAACCCTCAGCAGAATAGTCTGTGAAATCTGCTTGAAAAGGGTAAATATTGCAAACAGAAATAAATAAGGATGTTTGTTATTATGTTACATTATAAAAAGGATCTTTTTTCAGCATCAGAAAAGAACTCAGGGTTTAAATAACTTATTTTAAAAGGTACTCATTATCTTGAGATCGTCCCATTATTTTCTTCTATGGAAAATATTAGAAATGGAATATTATTGAACATTAATTGCTTCCAGTTCCAATAATGAGACACAGAACATCACAGTTGATCATTGGCAGCGATATGTGGTTGGACTCTCATTAGCTTTGAAAAATAATCAGGCTAAGGGAAGTGTAATGAAAGCTGTGATGGAAACATCAAGCTATCCACAGTTATTTCCAATAGCCAGTTTAGAAGATGGACATTGTTTTCCATGGGGTGCTGGAATCTGCACTTCCAAAAAAGCATTGAGACATGTCCACCATATAATTACTATTGTCTGTGTGGGTATTGATTGAAGGATGATGTTAGGCATTTTACTTTGCAGCATGTATTCTTTACTGGTTCAAATGATAATAAATGTTTTAAAAAATCCAGAGGAAACAGTGAAGGAGCTTTGCTCAAACATTTGTATCTCTTTTATAGAGGGTAATAAAACATGTATCAGAAAACATTTTCACTGAAATATAAGCAAAAAGATTTATTAGCTTTGAGAAATGAGGTGCTTGATAAAGCACAAATAATCAGAACCAAACCAAAATAAATGATCAAGCCACTGACTTGTATGTTCCTATTTATTTAGAAATAACCTTTAGAAGTAAATAATAGTTTATTGCTTGGCTTCATGCCAAATACTTTCCTGTCAAAAGACTTCACAAGTACTATATTATTCTTACATGTAGAGAAAAAATTATCACGGAATCTGACAAACCTGTTACCAAGTACACCCAAAATTTATGATGACATTAGGCCTTATCCTTGGGTTACAAGAAAAAGTGGAAATATGGAGAACACGTACTATCAGGCTCTTGCAATTCATCTATTAACTGAGGAATGCTGGTCAAGTTCACAGTCTCTGTGATTTAGCATTTTCCTGGAAGTGAAAGGGAATAAGAAGTCAAATCTAACTATCAGAGGAACAAGATTTTGGGATAGTTTATTCATTCCTTCTGAAATCTTGATAATACAAATGAGATAATCTTGATTCATTTACAATATATTTTATCCAATACTTTTTTGTGTAAATTTCTGTCCACCATATATCTTTACTATTTTAATCTTTTTTCTTCGCCATCTTTGCTCCTTGTTCATATTCCTTCCAGAATGTAAAATGGACATTATATAATGGCTTAAATAATTGATGAGATCAAGAATTATGGCTATAAAAATTATAAATAACATGTGAAATTAGAATACAATTTAAATGAAATATGATTAAAGTTAAATCTATACAATAATAGTATTATGTTATAAAACTATATTTGGAACAAAATGTAAAATGAATGTCTTTATTGCTGATATTTATAAGATATTGGGTAGACTATACTTTAAATGATAAGACTAAAATGAGAATTAATATTATAAATGTTATAAATAAATATGTGAAATTAGAATATAAGTTAAATGAAATATCAGAAAGGTTCCTTTTGCATATACTGTATTTTTGCTCAAAATACAGGTAATCCTCACTTATCAGCACTAATTGGGACTGAGAACTTCATTTCTAAGCAAGGTGACCACAGAAAAGCACAGTGTCATGTGATGATGCCAAATTCTGATGGCAGTTATGGCAGTCCCAGTTGCCATTGTTAGGCAAATCTACATGATTGCAGAATCCCATGATCATGAGATCACTGCATCCTCCTGTCAGATTCTCCATTGATTTTCTTTCTAGAAGCAGACAGGAAGGTTGTAAATAGCTATCTTGTTACTGTGGGATACTGCAAGATCATATATGTGAATCTTAAGTTTTTAAATTTTTCTAATTCATTTTAAATTGATTGTACATTTGGTTTTTTTTAAAAAAAACATTCAGTCACTTACTAATTTATATTTTTAATTGAGTTGTTTTAATTGATGTTTGCATGTATGTGTTTTTAATGGCTGTACACCGCCCTGGGTCCCTTCGGGGAGAAGGGCGGTATAGAAATTCAAACAAACAAACAAACAAACAAAGTGCCCAAATTGCATGAGCATTGGGCTATAACTATAGGGTCCTGCCATCTCACTGAGCATTACTGTAGCATCTAATGGTTGTGGAATAGGTAGACATTAAATGAAGGACTATTTGTATGTACAAAATAAAGTATCCTCTTAAATGTAACTAGTTAAAGAACAGGCCTAAAAATGTTCCTGCTAAAGGAGTATTTTATTAGAACAAGAAGCAATGGGTGTGTGAGGGGAGGGGGAGGTGGGAAAACAGAGAGAAGTAACCCAGAACTAAGAAGAAATTTCCTGATAGTGAGAACAGTTAACCAGTGGAACATCTTATGCTGTGGGTGGTCTATCACTGGAGGCTTTTAAGAAGAAATTGCACAATCATTTATCCAGAATGGTATAGGATCTCCTGTTTGTACAGCGTATTGGACTAGAAGTCCACCAAGGTCTCTTCCATATCTGTTATTATATTTTCCCTTAAAGGAGATAGATATATCTTTTTAGAATTTCAATATTCTCAGTTCAAGTTAAATTTTTGGATAATCTAGAGTGCAGAATTAGTAGTAGTCTTCAAATAATTAGTCAAAAAGGCAGAGGCTAGAATATGAAAAGGCCTATTCTTAGAATGGTTCTTAATTACATTTAATTTCAAAACTGCTTACCTTCTATCTATCAATGTCCTTCTGAAGCAAATTGATATGATGTTTGAATCTCAGATCCATGATACGTTCCATTCTCTTTGAGTTCTTAGTAAATATTTAGCTAATTTTAGGAATTGCTAGGAACATAATCTTAATTGGTCAGAGATATGAAAAGCTTTAAGGATTAGGGTTGCTAAAATATATCTAACAAGAAAATTAACCAGTGTCAATAGTTCTTTATTAAGTTTCTATTTATTATACCAGTTTTCACATTATTAAAAAAAACCTTTGAGTTTTCCCTGTATATAATATTTAATATTCAGTAAACTTTACCCACAGAACTTTGGAAATATGCACAAAAGCTCTCAATAGATGTTTATATCTTGTTTTCTGCTCAGTATAATATCCAGATAGCATGACAAGAGTTTATTTGAGTACATGGTTCATTCTCACAGCTTCACAGAATTATAACGAGAATGAGTAAGATTTATGGTAACAGAGATCGTTCCTTTGGGTGGAAAGATGATATGTATTACCTTATGCACAGTTAACCACTTTTGGATTGGGGAATCTCCAAAGAAATATGATATCTGAAATACTGAAAATAGCAAATGCATGAAAGGGCTAATCAATTTCTGAAGACAACAGAGAAAAACAAGCTATATTGTGCCTTGTACCTGTTTTGAGAATCTGAAAAATACAGATTGTCCCTTTCATCCTCTTGAATAATACCCACCATCTTAAAATCAACAATATCACAGCCCTAATATTTTCTTGAGTAATTGAACCACTGTCCAAAAACATAAATTATCAAAATTCTGAAGCACTGACCTTTTCAGGAAATCAATTTTATCAAGAAACTGAAGAAATGAGCTCCTAGCTTAAGTAGGGAAGGAACTTCTATTTGTAACTGCTTGAAGGAGCTATTCTTTCTTCCAGTCATTCAATACTCTCGCCAGCTACCCATCAATTGCAATCCATTTTTGGGAAAGTTTATCTCAAATCTCATTGTTATATCCATAATAGCTTCAAAGTCCATTCAGGCATGAAATGCTCTACAATCTCATATTCATATTTAACATATTCAGTGAGAAACTGGACATTTATTTTGTCTAGTTGCATTTATTTTTAAAAAGATATAAAAATTGGACCATATGCTTGCACACAGCCTGAA
>JANHFO010003347.1:200560-211757 GCA_032468095.1 Pareas carinatus
TTTTTAATAAAAAAAAGAAAATACATGTGTACAAGATTTTCAATAGCACTTTCTTTAAAAAAAAAAGACAGCTGACTCAAATGAAATACAGTATCAGAGCGATCTAGGCCAAAATGCAAGTAATAAATAGAACAACATCTAGAGAATATAGTTACAGAGGATTATTCAGGCCAGCAATGTTTGGGGAGAAACTGTCAGCTCTTGCATTTAAGTTCTGTGTCCCATTCTCCACGGCATTCCTGACCTCTTTTAAAGATACTCGCACAACCCTTTTGCTTAGTTATCTTCAAATGACACAAACACTTGTTTTCTCTAGCAAACATTTACCTTTCTATAACATTTTAATTCTCAACCCACGTGCTGACAGAAGTTTGAAGAGCTACAGTATTCAAGTAGCCATTCTTTATATACACTGGATTGAAGGCTTACTTACAAAGGCATAGGAAAAATTTGGCTGATGGGAGAAAATATCCAAAGGAAATAGTTGCAGTTATCTAGAGGAAGAGGAAAAGCAAAAGAACCAAGCAGTTACTACATAGTTTATTGGCTCATGTATACTATATATGTATACTGTAGTATAGTTTTGCATTTATAATATGATAAGCAATAGTCAACTGGGATCTGAGGACTGAATCACTGAAGGCATAGAACAAAAAGGGCAAGTTTATCCCTTTTCTTAGAGGGGTTGATAAAACTTGGAAAAATGGCTAAATCTAGATGGGAAAGGGAATAAGTTATGGGATGGCTGGTGATGAATGAGAGTATTGTTTAATCTTTGTGTAACACAGTATAAGTAGAGCCACTTGGTTGTCACTCTATGCAAATATAAAAAATCCTAATTGAAATCAAATCAATGGACATACAGTAACAATACAATAATGCTGAGAATGGAGAGACTTGGAAATATAAAGTCTTACTAGTTCAGAAAAACTTAAGTTTGGTTATGAATTGCACTGAATTCTTCTGAATGTAGATCTGGCATAAAATAAGGATTGGCCCCAAACAATTTATGGCATTTAGTGAGCCTCACTGAAGAAAATGAGATCTTGCTCGACTGATGCATTTCTTGAGCATGCCCATGTAATAATTTTCCACAATTTGCAAACTAGCTTCCATATTTTTTCCAGACAAGATATTCTAGCAATGGGTTTTGAAATGAATTATGGGGAATTTATATATCAGTTAAGAGGAGAATTTATCAATTAAGCGATCCCAATAATTTATCAACTGGCAATTGTGTAGATATGATGTTGTCTACACAATTAGACACAATCATGTCTAATTATTACATTAGGTAAATGAGATAAAGAGATAATGAAAGAAATAATGTAGATTTCTTGTCAGGCACAGTAAGACTGGTTTACAAAGTAACTACCCTGTTTCCCCCAAAATAAGACAGTGTCTTATATTAATGCGCCAAGTCTTATTTTCAGGGGATGTCTTATTTTTCCATGAAGAATACGGTACACACAATGTGCCCGACTCCTACCCCGCGTGACTCACTGTCTAATTGGGAATCAGCCAGACTCCATCAAGGCAGGCTGTAGCTTGTCCTGGCGGCAGTGCGGGCTCTCGGATTAAAAGAGACCTCGCACTTCCTGTCTGCTCCGGCTGCGTGGCGGCCAACAGTGAGCTGCACAGTGGTGCCCGCCGCTATGGTCCAGAGTCCAGAGTTACAGTGGCTTCAGGGGGCCTTATGTTTGGGCGTGGTCTTATTATCAGGGAGGTCTTATTTTTGGGGGAGGTCTTATTTCAGGGGGATGCCTTATATTTCAGTGAGAGGCAAAACTGTAAGTAGGTCTTATTTTTGGAGAATGTCTTACTTTCGGGGAAACAGGGTATTAAGAGTAATAAATTTATCAGTCTTTTCCAACCTGGCATTTTCTGGTGTATTGAACTGCAATTTCCAGGATTTCCAGCCAGCATGATCATTGATTGGCTCAATATAGCAGATGCTAAGTTGGAAAGTCAAAATTCAAATGCCATGGGATTATTTTTTATAAACTCTTGTGGAAAAATAGCTGTGAGTACTCAAAATCTCAATGAAATTACTCCTGTATTTATTTATCAGGGGCAAATCCCTGATCATCCTCTTTTAATGTGCACGTCCACATTCCTTTCCCTTCTGCTCTTCTTATTCTTTTCCTATATTCTGTATGCAACTTTACAATTAATGTGACCATTCAAATCGATACCAGCAAACCCAGTTGGCTGAAAAGCTTCAGCAGTTCCAAACCTCTAAGACTTGTACTAAATGCATACTCATATGTTAATGAAGAAACAAATAGTTAAATGACCCAATTGTCAGAATAGTGAACTAGCCCTCTTCATCTGATTTTCTCCCTTTTCACTCAATCATGTCCAGTTCTTGGAGATTACTTGGACAAGTCCCTACAATTTTCTTGGCAAGGTTTTCAGTAGTAGTTTGCCATTACCTCCTTCCTAGGGCTGAGAGTGACTGACTGAAGGTCACCCAGCTGGCTTTGTGGCCAAGGTGGGACTGGAACTCACAATCCCCCAGTTTCTAGCCTGAGGTCTTAACCACTACAAAAAAACTGACTCTCGGTTACTTTCTACTATCTTGGAAATAAATGCAAATAAATAAATCTTGTCTTCTTCAAATGAGTAAGAAATGCTCCCAAGATGTCTTCTTTCAAAGATGCTTACATAATTTTTGCCTCCTTTGGCAAGTAGTGCACATATTAACAATATTAAAGGGTTAGGATGACTATTCAATTCTGCAAACTAGGTAATATTCTGCCTATTCTATATTTTATTTAAATACAGGTATATCCCAGAAGGTATGCAGAGCTCATGTGGAGTTGATTATTATACACCAACCCCAGAAGTCCATAACGAGTCCTATGTCATCTATATGTTCCTTGTACACTTTATCATTCCATTGGTAGTTATCTTCTTTTGCTACGGTCGTCTGGTCTGCACTGTTAAAGAGGTGGGTGATTCTACATAAAAAGGAATATTTTCTTCATCAGGTCAATTCAGAATGAAAACATTTAATCCATGCAAGGAGAATGAGAACCAGAGTTGTTAAGGTAATCAAAGTTTTGATTGGTCGGTTCTCTTTGGAAATGATATTATATTCATAACTGCTACCATCATCTTCTGCAGTGTACCTGTAATTTCCCAGGCTTTTACAGCTACATCAGTCCTAAGAGTTCACCAAGTTCAAATAGATTTTTGAGAGGTCTTCCTCCAGAATCCCAGATATGTGCTTTGCTGCAAAGAAACCCAGGTGTAAATTTAGAATAATTTATGGGAGCATCTGTGTTAGGGCCTCATGTAGATGGGGTCAGGAGAAAAATGGGGATGGGCAAAGCCCCAAATGATCAGGTCTGAAGTAAAAACTGCATTCTTCTCAAACTTCCTTCACTCATTTTCATAAGTGCTTTCCCTTATTCAGCCATACCACCCCTCCTTAAAATTACTTCATCTAATTTTAACTCAATCAAACACACAGACACACATGAATCAGCTGCAGGTGGGACTGCAGGACACACACTTCTTGAGAGCTGCACATAAGATACTGTTTCTTTCTTTCCACACTTATTACAATGGGCAGGGCCCTTTCTCCAGTCAACACCTGTCCATTCTGAACAACAGAGTTTCGAAGTCTCGATCACGTCCCTTGTTGTGCTTTTCAGGCTGCTGCTCAGCAACAGGAGTCGGCCACCACTCAGAAGGCTGAGAGAGAAGTCACTCGCATGGTCATCATTATGGTGATTGCCTTCCTTATTTGCTGGGTCCCTTATGCCTCTGTGGCTTTCTATATCTTTACTCATCAAGGATCCAACTTTGGCCCTGTCTTCATGACCGTCCCGGCCTTCTTTGCCAAGAGCTCTGCAATCTACAACCCCGTGATTTACATCGTCATGAACAGACAGGTAACTGGGAAATGTTGCCACTACTTTTTCAAGAGTGTAATGATGATGGGCATTTACAGCATTTTCCCTAAGTGCTTAAAGTGCTTCCAATATACATCATAATAATTCATGTTGCAAGCCCTGCCAGGTAAACTAATTATTCTCTGTATTATAAATACAGAATTGGGGGAAGCCGGCAGAATTTCCAATGGTTTCATTGCCAGATATCAAATGAAACCAGCCCGTGACATATCCACTCTCCTGACTGAATTTTGCCTCTTCATTATATGCTAAACAGCAATGCATCTTGCTGGGGCTGACACAACACTCTGAAAAATCCCAAGCAACCAAGCAAAGTGTGTGTGTGTGTGTGTGTGTGGGTGAGGGGTTAGGAGTCGAAGCTTGGGGCCAGAGAAGATGTTCCTATGCTCTTGATCTTGGCAAAAACTTCTCCTTCATTCATAGGATCAAAACAATCTGTTAATGAATCTCAGTGTTTGTGAGCCTTTCAAGGCAAGGCTAAACGTGTATTTTAAGCAGACTGAATCATAGGTTTATGAATTATTTCCTTGGCGGCTGGATTGTGCCAAGGATTTTCACTTACCTTGAAACACAGGAACTGATTAAAATAGGATTTCAGAAAGAACAGCCATGGAAGGACAAGTAAAGACTTAACCAACTATGCCTACCAGTTTCATTAGACTACAAATCCCATCATTCCAAGTGACTCAAAGGGCCAGGGAGCCAGAGGGAGCCAGATGGTGGGAGGGTGCCTCTTATGAATGAATACATGCAGCAGTGTCCAGATTTTTTTCATTTTATTTACTATTGAATTTATATCTCACCTTGCAACTCTCAAGGCACTTTACAGTAATAAAAAAGTGCCACTGTTGCAATTTAAATCAAGTTCAAGTTATTTTCGTTTTATGATTAAAATTAATGACAAAGTTGGCTGAAAATTGTAATGATTAAAATTAAAATTATAAAAGCAATATCATTAGCAATGGCATTTAGACTTATATACCACTTCGTAGTACTTTACAACACTCTCTAAGCTGTTTACAGAGTCAGCATATTTCTCCCAACAATCTGGGTCCTCATCTTGCCGACCTTGGACGGATGGAAGACTGAATCAACCTTGAGCTGATGAGAATCAAACTCCTGGCAGGGAGCTGAATTAGTCTGCAATACTACATTCCAATCACTGCCCCACCAAAAGCTTGGACAAAGAGCTATGTTTTCACCATCATCCTAAATGCTGAGGGAATGAGAGCTAAATATGTCTTCTTAGGAAGATATTTAGAGATTCCATAGCTGGAATTACTCAGAAAACTCCTGTGCTGGGTATCCAATAGCCAGATTTGTGGCACTGGGGGCATCATCAGAAGGGCCTATCAAACACAAGGGAAGCTCATAGCAGGAGAGGGGGGCTTATAGATCATCTGATTGTAAGCCATGTAGGGCTTCAAAGGTCAACACTAGCGCCTTAAATTGTGCCCAGTAGAGGCATCGTATGATCCCTATATCATGCACAGATCAGTAACCTGGCTGTAGCAGTTTGTACCAACGATGTTTTGTGAATGGTTTGCAGACTCAACATAAAAGATACTATGGTATTTGCGAAGAGTTGGGACTAATATGTGGACAGCCTTCAGTGGATAACCTTCACTAAATCTGCAGCTGAGGAAGGACTGCAGTTGAACCATTCAGCATATTTCAGATTCTAGAAGTATCATTAATCTAATGACATGGTTATTACAGCTTGTTCCTGACGGTGCAAATTCTACTTGCTAATGATTTTTTAATTTTTTTATTTGTAGTTCCGCAACTGTATGATCACCACACTTTGCTGTGGAAAGAATCCTTTGGCAGAGGATGACACTTCTGCTGGCATCAAGACAGAGACATCTACAGTCTCCACAAGTCAGGTTTCCCCTGCGTAGATCTTGGACGGATTTTTGAATCTTCATTTGAGTGGCAGCATACTTTTCCCTCTCACCATTCCTTATTGTCGACAACATATCATTTCCAATTCACCTGGCAGTCTAAACTCCATATTGCAGATTGTGATGATAAGAGAATGAGGCTATACATGTTCAAGTTGCAATCCTATTTACTGTTACCCAGGAATATGGGATCCAATTTGTTTTAGACTGCAAAATGGGACTTGGTTTTTTGCTGATAGGTCACACAGGATTGCAGCCTAAGTGGTGCAAATCAAATCAGCACCATGAAAGAACAGGAAGGTTGATGAGCCCAAACTTAGTTAGATACCCTGAGGCATTAGCTTGTATTGCTACAAATGCATTTAATTCTTATCTGAAGGCTGTTTGGCGTTATCTGTTCCTAAGCACACATTGCTGCCTCTGTTGGGTTTCCAGTTTTTTTCTCAAGTTTTGTATCCAATGAACATTTGAACACTCAAGGTAGCAATTAGAACTGGATTTTTGTTTTCTTATTCCTTATGATACTTGGAGACTTATCTGAGCTTAATTTGCAGAAATATTACCAAAATGTATCACTACAATCTGATGTTTGTATACTAGGAAAGTGGGTAAAGGTGACAGAGAGTCTGCTTCATACTGATTTGATATCCTCACACAGTTTGGTAACATGAAGTGGAATGGTTCAATTTCATCTAATCAGTACAATTTTTAGTGAATAAAACTGCAATGTCAAAATCAGTGCAGAGATGCCATTAGTGCAAACGATCTCAGTTTAAAAATCTATTGCATTGGACAGAAGTTATGTATTAAACCGACTGGTTTCTAACAGTTATATTCCAGCTGTTCAGGGACCATCAGCAGTCTTGGGATATCTTATGGAAAGCATAAAAACATGGGATCTTCAGAGAAGTTTAGCTGGGACCTTCAGATAAATTAAGGACTGAAGGAACACTTTCTGTCTCTTCCCCTTCTGCCCAGCCACTATGCCCTAGGGCAGTGATGGCTAACCTTTTAGGAGTGCCCAGACAAGTCACAGCTAATGAGTTGTGACTTGTGACATCATCGCCCAGTGCCACTACTCTCTTTCTGAGCATGCCCATGGCCCTGTGATGTCACTGCCAGATGCTGCTACTCCCTTCTGAGCATGCGTGCTTCTGGGGCAACATGGCTCTGAGCATAAGTGGCTCAGAAGTGACTTGGCTCATGTGCCAGTCGAGAGGGCTCTGGGTGCCCACTGTGGCACACTGTGCTGTAGGTTCACCACCACAGCCCTAGGAAAAGGGTTAAAGCTCTGTTGAACAATACAGAGGAAGAAGGTGGCAGGAACTGCTAAGCGAGGAAAGAATTGTTCCAAATCTGACTTGGATCAATGTTAAGTTCAGAAAGTTCACTGAAGGAGCAACTTCCTAAAAAAAAGCCTCACTACCAGATGATCAGGTTGCAAGCAAAAGAGAATTCTCAGCAGCATCTAAGGGCTTCGGAAATAAGCAGAATCAATTTATCAGGTGAGTTTCCAAGGTGGGTGCAGAAAAGATTGAGTCACAACACTGAAAAACTTTCCTTCTTAGCCACACCTACCTGACTCAAGAAGTTGGAAGTATCTGCTCCCAGCATATGAATTCAGTAAATGCACATACGGATTTGTGGGAAAGAAAAAAACAGGCTTCCCTTACACCAAATGAAGTTACATGCCGTAATTTTCTTGGTATGAGAGTATCACAAGATGTGAGGGAAAGGCCTTAACATCAGACTAGGTTTATAGCTGTTTGTGGAAGAAAACTATTTGGTGAACCACGGCTTAGTTTGCTTTCCTATAATCTATGTAATATAAAACCCCCAAAACTTCAGAATCATGAATGAAATTCTGGCATACTGAGCAATGCATGAGATAAAACAATACTTCTGAGACTCTACCTGATTTTTTTTACCTTTGCCAATTAAAGACACATTTAGATTTGATCATTTAAGCACTATCTCACAGATGGAGAATGACCTTTTAAAATCACCTAGAACCAAGGGCTGTTTCTAAGCTCCTCTTTTAGATACCAATGGGCTGAGATATTATAATATCAGAGAACTTTCCCAAAGATTACAACTGTTGTGAAGAAAGAACACTCATAAACTCTAGTTTCTCATAAGAAATTGAAAGATATACTTTTATATATGTACATGACTGGGTGAATGTACTATATGATTAGAATTAGAATTAAAATTAGAATTTATTTACCAAAAATGTCTGGACACACAAGGAATTTGTGTCCAGTGCATCTTATGATTGTAATGACAGTTTGTTTATTGTATGTATGTAGGTATAGAGCATGTATACCAGCGATACGTTCCTTGTGTGTCCAGACACACTTGGCCAATAAATTCTGATCCTGATTATATTCTTAATGTCCGAAATATGTTAATATTTTGATTAAGTGACAGCCAAGCCACAGTTGGCTTTTTGGTTTCACATTTAAAAATAAACAGCTGAGGAAAAAATAATTGCCACATTTACTTGAAAGGAAGATGACCCTACCCCCTTACCTCCGCCCACATCCCCCCAATACTAATTGCTTGTGAAGTGGAGGGTTTGTTTGACAGTCATTGAAAATGTAATAGCAGAGGAAGAGAGGGCTGAAAGTGGACAAATGGTGAAAAATGCAAATAATGAGAGAGAGACAGAATGGGAGAAGCTACTGCCATAACTTCAAAGGAACAAGGTCAAACCTCTTCCCCCTTTCTCCTTGTATAGAGAGTGAACATTTTACACAAAGATTTTCTTCAGTGAAAAGGATTCTAAAATAATACAGGATTCTGCCTTTTTTTAGTAACTAACAGATTGGGGATAGCATGGTGACTGAACAAAATGAGTCCTAAGCTGACTTCCCTTGGAATAGGAACAGGCAGAGGTTTTTTTTGTGCTTGTAGCTTAAGTTTGTTCTTTTTTGCAAGGAAAAAGGGAAAGAACTCAGTTCAAGAGACCCCAACAATCTTTATTTTTCTCTGATTTGCTTCCCAGTTTATATGGTGCATGTTGTATTCTCGGTTCACTAGGCATTGAAGAGTCGGGTTGTATAAACACGAATGAGTTTATTGCAGACAAATGAACACATATTGGTCAACAAGCAGTATCAAGACATAAGCAGCAAATACTGCTGCGCAACAGGCTTATATACAAAATGGCCCTTAGGTGACAGCCAATGGGCAATTAGACATTTTCCCACGCTAGTCTGGGCCTGCCCAGGCTTCAACCAATTTAGAGCAATGACTAAGCAGAACTTACATTAAGCTTAATACATTTCAGTGCCTATACGGAGAATACTAAGCTGAGCACATCTAGGTCTAGTACAGTAACAGCCTATACACACATACCATGTATAGCTTTATGCCAAGCTTAGATTTCCACAATCCTCCACACAGGATTTTTGGGTGTCTTTTCTCTATCTAACGTTCCTTTGCAGGAATTTTTTAAAAAAAGAATCAGTTTCATCTTCATTTTAGACCAAATATGGGACTTCAGTAAGGTTGTGAGCATGACCACAGGGTAGAGGATGGACCAAGAAACAGAAGTGCTAAGGAATAGAACAATCAAGAGGTACAATAAGGAGTCTCCTTAAGAAACAAAGATAAGTGATAGATAAACCAGAATGCAGGAAAAACGTAGTAGGGAAAGTATCCTGATCATGGCTTCTAGAATTTCAACACTCTAATCAGCAGTGGTTATAGGACAGTGATGGCTAACCTTTTAGACATCGAGTGCCCAGATGAGTCACAGCTAATGCATCACGGCTCGTGATATCATCACTCAGCGCCACTACTCTCTTTCTGAGCACGTGCATGTCCCCATGATGTAATCGCCTGGCGTTGCTACTCCTTTCTGAGCATGTCCAGCTCTGGGGCAATGCTCGGGCGACTTGGCTCACATGCCAGCAGAGAAGGCTCTGTGTGCCATAGGTTTGCCATCACTGCTATAGGAGGTGTTTGAATTTCTTTCTATGCAATGAAGGGAGGTTTTGCTTTGCATTATGTAATTTCAACTCTCCCTTTAAATTGTATTTGTGTATATATGCAGGTGTGGGTGGGTGGTTTTATGTGTGTGTATGAAGAAGCACAGGATGGGTTCACACACTTCTTTCTGTGTTCCATGATGAAAAGAGAGATGGTTTGGTTTAGCCTGAAAATCTGCAACATTCCGAACTGATGCCCGAGTATTTTTCCCATGAGGATGTTTTAGGGCAGTTTTCGTCAAAGTGTGGTCCAAAAGCCCTGAGTGACCCCAAAAGCACTCTCGGGGACTCACAAGATCAAATTATTTACTAGATTATGTTGAAAAATAATATAATATTAAAATGCCATCAAACAATTCTGAGAGGCGGTGATGGCAGCTGACTTTATTTATTTATTTATTTTTAAAAATGTATCAATTAAAACTTTTAATATGGTAAATATAGATAACCCATACAAATAAAAGCTCTTTTGGGGTTCTTCATAATTTTTAAAAGTGGGGAAGGTCCTGATGGGAAAAAAGGTTTGCTGCATTAAGGAATGTTTACTTGAGAAAGTTTTCTTCACTGCCTTCAGCCAGTTATAGCTCATTTGATCCCATTCTGTTCTGCTTTTAGAGTTATCTTGCCGATGAACTGAAAGGACAACAGAGTCCCAAATCTTTCTCAATCATTTATTTTTTGCATTCTACAAGCCTAGGGAACCAAAGCAAAACATTACAGATAGGGAATTAAAAGGTAATACAATATCAAGGAAGAGGAAGTAGAGACACCTATGGTGCACCTAGCTCCTGCTGATACGATGGACATACCCATGCAGAAGTGGGTAAGAACTAAGGCAGGTCCAATGGATATCAACAATGGTGTATAGGTATGTTGGATTAGGATGGGCAGGCAAGACAAAACACTTGAAGTAATATGGTAATAAGAAAATGCCTGGATCTGATTTACAAGTCATCATCCACATCGTTAACTTGAATTGCATGAAAGCCAAAAGGGGACTGTCCCTTTATTGTTTTTAGAAGGCCTCTGTTTTAGAAGACAAACCCAAAGGCACAGAGTACTCACAAATCAGCTAGAAGACAATTCAGTTTTGGATGCATTTGGGGCCAAATATGATCTTCTCTAGGACCTTGATGGATCAGAAGCAAGGAAATTTGAAATGGGAATTTCCTTCCTTCCCCTCTCAAAACTAAGATTTTCTGCCTTGATTTTCCCACTGTTTTACAATAATATGTGATTGAAGTTTTGAGAGAGATCCTGTAGATGCTGCTGTTCTCACAGAGGCAGTCATTGCAGGGAACCAGAATAGAATAGAATAGAATAGAATAGAATAGAATAGAATAGAATAGAATAGAATAGAATAGAATAGAATAGA
>JANHFO010003347.1:211857-222820 GCA_032468095.1 Pareas carinatus
ATCTGCTCATTGCCTCCAACCAGGCAGGATCCGACCTTTGGCGTCACTGCCACCATCTCTGCTCTCTCTGTCCTCGCTGCCATTTTCTCCATTCCCTCATGTCGCCTCAGTCATCAACGCCTGGTTGTGGAAGCCCTTTGCTCTTCCGAACGGTGCCCGTTGATGTCTTCTTTGGGGAGGGCGAAGGGTTTAGAGCAGTTTCCCCCATTCAGGGGGATCGGACGTGGGTCCGTCCCCATATACCAGACCGTTGGAGCCTCGTCTCTCCTGGCCCCGACGCTATGGAGGCTGCTTCCCGGCGGCCATTTCCCCCCTTATCTTTTAGATTTAGTCTAACCACGAGTGCTATAAGAACACAATGGCTATAACCTCTGCCTTGTAAGTAGAAAATTGTGGTTAAAAGCCCAGCAGAAACATTTTAAAATAGCTCTTCTGAACTTTTCCTGAACTCCTTACTTGTCATGTGCTTTAAAACAAGCAAGCAAACAAAAAAGGTTTCAGTGGTGTATTGCTTTACCATTTCCCAAATTTAAGTTCCCAAATAACCCAATTCTCTTATGATCAACAGTATAACTTGTAACTTGAAGTATTTTAATTTCAAGCTATTGGGAAAAGGATAAAATAGTGCACTGGCTGACCTTTTTTTAGCACAAGGAAAAGTAGGAAACTCATGGAAGAAAAAAAAATAGTAATCTCCTGGTTATCTTCTGTTTCAACAACATGAATTATAGCTTTTTAAACGTCATAGCACTCATGGTAAAAGGTAATATTGAAAGGTATTCGAGATCATAGTAAGTTTTGTGTTGTGGGTTGAGGCAGTGATGAGACTTCGTTATTAAAAGCAAACACTATTTTATTTGCAAGGCAACAATCTCTTAAACAGCACTAAAGACAGAAAAGTAGCTTGGCAAGCCTACACTTCCCTTTTATATTTTTTTCACAGGTCACAGCTGTGACCAATCAGGAGCTGGAATTTCCCTGCTTCTTTCAGATCTCGGGCAGACTTGATACTTTGCAAGCTACCTGGAATGTGTATTGAGTGCTTAAGTACTTTCACTGGTTTAACAGTTGGTGCTGGGCGCCAATTACTGCAATACTCAACAGTAAGCATTGACTTAGTTGAAGGGATGGTCCTTCCTTAGCAAAATAGCCAATGAGTTGGTGAGGCTAGCCTAGAAGTAGCTGAAGTGAGATAGTCGAAAAAGACAAGGGTTTCAAGTGAGCACCATATGAATAGGTGTACTTTTGGAGTGGAACCTAAAAACCTAAAAACCTGAGATCACATTAATTGGGTGTGAGGGTTAATTTTTTCTCCATTTGAAATGGCAACCAGGCAGTGCACATAGCACTTCCTAGATCAGTGTTTCTTAACTCTGGCAACTTTAAAATGTGTAGATTCTGAATGGGGAATTCTGGGAGTTGAAGTCCACGCATCCTAAAGTTGTCAAGCTGGAAAGCATTGGCCTAGATCAGTGATGGCTAACCTTTTAGACACTGAGTGCCCAGACGAGTCGCGACTAATGAGTCGTGGCTCATGATGTCATCACCTGGCGCCACTACTCTCTTTCTAAGCATAAGCACGGCCCCGTGATGTCATTACCTGGTGCTGCTACTCCTTTCTGAGCATGCTCAGCTCTGGGGCGATGCTGGGGTGACTTGGCTCATGTGCCAGCAGAGAGGGATTTGTGTGCCCGCTGTGGCACGTGTGCCATAGGTTCGTCACCACTGGTTTAGACAGTCACTCTAACATAAATACAGAATAAGACTTCTGCTGGATCATGTCGAAAGTCTGATTTGTTGTCACCCAGTGGCCCGGCTAGAAGCTTGGATAGGGAAGCTTTCATCATTGACATAATAGTATAAACATATTCAAAATTCAAAAATAAAAGTGTTATGATTATAGTTACCTCTACCATCCAGTAGAACTCAAACTCACGTCCTTTTGAACAAACAGAGGGCAGTCCATCATCCACATTTCCTTTGTTGAGACATGGCTTTCAGACACTCACAAAGTCAAACAATGCTGGGGCCTTTTTTGAAACAAGGGACAGAACTCCAGAAGCTATGAACTGTGATTGGAAAATGCAAGGGACTAAAATCATTCTCCACAGCCGCTGATTGAAGTTTGGAATTACCAAGAAGTGGGGAGTCTAGAAAAATGGGAGCAGAGGAATAGATGCTTCAGCTATTGCTATTCCAGTAGAAATAAGTGAAAGTCAAGCCAGGAACTTGTGTTAGATTCTTGATTTATTTGTCTGGGTAATTGTATTGCTCTTTTTTCTTTGTGCAAATCAGGAAAGTGAATAGATTTCCTTACTCTATTATTATCCATCTATTAGGCTATGTGTGATATATCAAATTTCTTCTAGAATTTTCAGGCAATCAATTTTCAATCCCTTCTTTTAAATGAGACTTTGTGGAAAAGAATGGACAATTTATAGCAACCAACACCATCCTGGGGTCTGCCCGGAGCGCTGCATTTTCTTTTGTAAATTTTTTCTAAACTGCTGTTTTATCATGATCTAGAGAATTCTGCAATTTATCTTTTTTGACACTGCCCTAAAGGATGTACTAGTGACATTATTTCACTTTCTGCATATTTACTTTTTAAACATCGGAAAGGCAGCCCAGTAAATGAACCTCTCTCACTTGTGAGTGCACACACACACAAACACACACACACACACGCACACACTCACACACACACCAGAGATGGGGGAGAGATGCCAAGTGAGGGATCCTGTGGGTGACAGGTGATGCCAGTGGAGAAGACAATTTCTGGGAGAAGAGGTTAAAAACCTTAATTCTTCTACCTGACTGCTCCGCTCTTCTATTTCAGAAGAATTTACATGACTAATCTGAAGAACTGTCTTTGTGTAGCTTTCTTTTTAAAAATTATCTGATCAATCTACTGTATAAAAAACTCATGACCCAACTTGATTGTCTTTAAAGTGTACTAATGCTGAAACCTATCACATCACTAAAATCAGGATGATCCTGTGCAGAACAGTTGGATTTTTGAGGTTGAGTTGCATGCTTGTGTATTATGTTGGCATGTGCTTTAAGCTTGCTCTCTTATGTCTTCAAACAAGGTGCCTCTTACATTTTAATATTCTAGAAAGAGAGATGCTCTCATGTTGGAGAGTAATAGCTTTTAAAAGAAACAATATAGGGAAACCCAGGCATTCTAGACATACAGACAAATAGAAAAAAAATGTTGAGATGATCTGAGGTCTAACAGTCCATTGAGTTGGAATATTTTTAAAAACATATTTATGTCTATTCTCTTTTTTTGTGTACACAAAGTTCCTTTCCCTGTCAGGAACAGAATGGGAGAAAATCAAAGTAATATTTAAAGAGATGCCACAGCATACTGACTGAGGAATACTGGGAGCTGAAGTCCTCACATCTTAAACCAAGTTTAAAAACACTGGTCTAAAGGAATTCTACACAATACGTTTACTAATTCATTCATACTCTGCTCTTACTGATGTCTTATTTTAAAAACGTGCAAAATCACAAAAAGTTTTGGGAAAGACATAGACATTTTCATAGACATAGAAAACTGTTTGCTGTTCATCCAGCTCTCTGTCTACTGGCAGAGCGTGTTGTCCTTTCTGGTTTCTTGTTCTTAAAGTTTTTCCTTCTTCATATGACTGACAGTCCGAATTCTGGGTTTTTGTTATTCCATTCAGATGTTTGCATTTGTTGTGTGGTTTCCAAAAACTCTTTCAGATTTTCTCTGTTCTTTGTTTATGACTGGAGTTCCAAATACTTCATTCCCAGTCCAGAAAGTGAAATATTTCCAATGCTTTGTATTGTTTCCAAATTCTGTGGCAGTTTTACTTCTGCTGGTGTTCCCATTTCAGTTCAAGGGAATCATTACTTGGCTGCTTCTTAGCAGAAATCTCCTTCCCCAAGCATTTTGTAAGTGCTTTAGCATTACAAAAGAAACAAATGTAAACTAACAGTACTTATGCTGCTTTGACTTTAAGATGACAGCGTAGTCTGCCAAACAAAGGCATGGTCTGGTGCCCCTTTCATTTCTGAGGCAACACTCTGCCAATATTTCTTCCAGATGTACTTGCTACTCTGGGGCACATGTTTGTGAAAACAGAATGGCATTTGCTGTGTTGAAAACTTGATCAGGCATCACCCAGCAGTGCATGGAACTGAAATTAGGGAGAAATAAGTTGGAATTGAAAGGTTTTTGCATTTATAGCATAAAGGACTTGTCTCTAACTATAATTTACTGCTGCAATTGAGAGAATATGGAAACAATACTCCCAATTACTTTTTGAAAAGCAAAAAATTCACCTGAAAAGTCTGGATGCACACTTTGAAGTCATTTTTACTAATGTTATATGATCACTGGGTTGAAATCCACTTTCTTTGATGGTGTACTGAAAATTCAATCACCTCCAAAATATCATCATAAAAATAATCTGGGAGGGAAGAAATGGAATCTTGAGAGTGAAAAGGCATCAGTTAAAAACAAATCGAGATTGGCATCAGCATGAAGGAACCAACTGCATCAGGTGGCAGAATTTAAAATACAAGCAGGCAGGATTTAATGTCTGGATGGATGATTTGAAAATGTTGCCCCTATCATTGGAGGAAGCTCCATTTCGTGCTTAGTTGCTGGCAGCAAAACATGTTGAAATGTGACTGCCCCAAACTGTTATTTTCTCAGATCCTAAATGGTACTAACTGTTTGAGATACTGGCATAGTTTTATGAAATCTAAAGTGTGTGAGTGATGCACGCTCAAATCTGAAGAAAGAGAGAGAGTGTGTGTTATAGTTCTATATTCAGCACATGTAGAGACATATGCAGTGCAAGCATTTCAGAAATATAAAATTAGGCCAATTGAAGGGTTGCAAAATTATAGCACATCTGTTGTGTTTGATCTGCTCCTCCAAATCAAAATCCAGCCCACTTGCTTTTGGATTGTTCTGTCACTGCTAGAGAAGGAACTCACTCATATATTTCAAGAAGAGACTAAGGCAAATTCATATATAGTTTGGAAGTGGTGAACACCATTCATGGAGCCAGTGCAGCCAAATACAGTAGGAGAGGCTCTTCTCATATTTGTTTACACAACAGTACTATTCAAACACATTTAGCATGGTGTCTTGTATGAACCCACCCTATATAATTATTTTATGATTCAGTATGATGCACAAATCCAGAAAACTGGGTTTCTTTCAATTAGGTAAGACGTCCATGTAGTTTTCTGTTGAGCATACCATGCATCAATTATCCCTGGGTAAACATATTGTATGAACACAGTCATACATTCCAAATCCTGATTCAGCTTTTAATACCTGACCAAACATGCATCTAGGAATGTATCAAATATACCTTCCAGCTTGCAAGATGGGAATAATAATGTGTTGGCTTAAAAGATAGTCTTTACACTAGAGATCTAGTATTCATAGAATGGAGGGCAAAGCACATGATCTTCCATAGTTGTTCTGTTATCATGGATAAGAATGGAGGCCAACAAAAGGCAAATAGGAAGAAGCAAAATTGTGCTTGACAGCAATTGTGCAGATAAGCTGCAACACACTCTCTTGCTCTCAGGGTGAGAAATCCAACCTGATTTATTCAATGGCATAGAATGGAAGAGATTGGGGCCCCACCACATCTTTCTACCCCACACTTAACCAAGATAGACAGGAGACTCATGGTTAGCAGCTTCCTGAATGGAGACATCACTTGAATGAATGAACAGTTCATATAATAGGGTCACCATACTAGGAAAAAGCTAGACTTTTTGATAGTAGTCAGAAGGTCTCAAGACTGATTGAAGCTGTTTACAATTAGCCAGGAACCCTGTAGGTGCATTGATAGGACAAAGGTTGAAAATCTAGTACATACTTTCTCTGTCTTAGTAAAAGAGCATTCTGTGACAATCTTGTTTGACCAAAGCATAGCTTAATTTCACTGGGACAACCGTAACATATGGAATATTGGAGTAAGATGGATGTAAGAGAAATGGGATGAAAGGAAATACACATTGGCTTGTAAAACTAAGAGAAAAATGATGGATGTATGGAACTGAGTTTAAATGATCTGATTTTCTGGAGGAGAATTGATGAATAAATATAGAGAAGCGAAGGTGTAGGTTTAATTATAAATGAAAAGGCTAAATATATGCTATGAAATATGCAGTGATTCATCTAGGCTGAATTTATGAAAGTAGGAATCCATAAGTTGGTGATTGCTGCATGTTACACTCCAATATACATGATACTGGGAGAGATGAGTTTTTGGGAAATTCTGCAACATTCCGATCCAAGAGAAACTGCTATTCTTCTGTTAATCCAAGTGTATAAGTAGGAAAGAGTCAAGAGTTCATGAATACATCCATATTGTTTTCTGTTGAGAGAAAAAGTAGAGAGAAAAAGATTGGGCCATTTGCTAACTTAAGAATGAATCAGAGTGGTGACTGGTGAGTTTCGGCTTAAAAAAACCCACTGTTTCTTCTAAATATGTGACTGAAGCACAAACCTATTCACACGTATAGATCGCAAAGAAATGAATAAGAATCCATATTTTTGATGAAAGCCTGAAAGAAATATTGAAGGATAGAAGAATATGATTTGATGTGGGACAGCCAGAAAAGCATGCAGAGTTACACAACTGGAAAGTAAGAAAAATACTTGATAGAGTTAGAACTATGAAGTGAAAGAGCCTGTGGGTGAGGGAAAAATACATATAAGAGAATATTACTGCAAAAAAGGTTGCTGAGACTATATCATCATCTTGTATCCTTCAATAATTCTATCAGGTCATGTACACATATGTACATATACACATAGATATACATATAAACATATGTACATATACATATGCATACACATACGCACCCAAAAAAGACCAAGAGACAGTAAAGAATAAAAGAGGTAGTGAAAATGCAGAGTACTCTTCATAGAACTAGAACAATTGATTTAAACCGAATGTATAATGGAATAATGTATCAAAGACCAAGAGTGTTCTATTTGACAGGTACTAGGTGGTTGGTTTCAGGGAATAAATATTCTTTGAAAGAAGAGAGAATGGTTGTGTACAAGAACATTTTTCAGCTCACTTTGTTAGATGGAAATGAGAGTTCTGTCAGGAGAAACATAAAAGTTAAGTTGAATGCAGTGGGATTGGGATTCTTAAGAACTGTGCATCGTAAAACAAGAAAAGATGGTCAAGAATGGACGACTGCTGTACAAATGTGGATTAAATACAAAAATGAGTAACCAAGAGTGATACAGTAACACCGTGATGGTTAGATTATATAGAGAGAAATGAGAACTGAAACGAAAATATGTGGAAGAGGAAACAAATGGTTGAGACGAAGAGAAAGATTTTTTTTAAAAAAATCCTCATTATGAAATTCTCAAAAGGAAAGAGGTGACAAATTGAAAACAAACTAAAGGTAATATATGACAATGAAAGCAGTTGTAGTTTGCACAAACAGAAAGTTATGGAGAGGTATATTGAATGCTGTAAATAGATTCAACTATCCTCCCCTTTCTCTCCCACGTCTCCACTTTATATGACACAGCTTTAATTTCTTTGGCTTACAATTTCTTACTTCTTTTCTGCACATTGCATAGTTTTGCTTACTTTGAAAGGAAATAGCATCATGCAAGCAAAGGATATCTACCCAGAGCTAGCCTTATATGCTAGGCTGCCAGCAAAATAAAGGACAGCTGATCTATTGGGAATACATGTTTGTGTGTGCAGTAAAATCAAGACTGCATTTCTACAAAAACATGAAGTTCCTACACTCTTTAAGACCCAGGAAGAGGGATTACTCAAAGCAAGGAACATCTGGCAACCTTGTTTCAACCAATGGCTGGCATCCAATGGGAACTCACAAGTGGAGGCATTTGGTCTGCTTTATTTGAGAAATTCCTGGTTACCCAGAAGTTTCTTCCTTTCCTGCTCTGTTCTGAAATCTCCTGCACAACTCTGGCAGGCTGACAATCCACCCACAAAGCTCCCATGACCCCAACAATCTTGAGAATCATTCACATACACAAAGCCTGCTGTGAACAGACATTTCACCAAAAACGGGAGTGCTGCTGGCTTGCATCTCTCTGAGCATCTGACCTAACATGTTCCACTCCCCTTCACACCCCCTACCTCCCAAAACTGCTGACCACCATCAGCATGAATGCATCTTGCTCCCTCTCAACCTAATGAAGACTGTGCAGGCCGATCTTAACATATTTTATTTAGGAATATGAAGCCCAGTTTTGATGGAGCTCACCACCAGGAAAATCTACAAAGTGCTGCAGCCCTAAACGCTTAACTAAGACCAAAGATCTGGGTTGCAAAAATTTGCAAGGCTGCAGGAAGATACAGAAATGATGTTTCTCAACTATCATTTGGCACCATCTGGATTGCTGCAGCCTAGATCTTGGAATTGTAACACACACACACACACACATACATCCATGCACACGCATGCGTGCACACACATGTACATTCAATAATAGTTGAATTCCTGTCACTTTGTTCCAAGCATTTCAGTGGGAAACAACACCATTAAAACTAATTATGTTGCAAAACAGATGCCAATTAAGAGAGAAAATGCCATAAATTAAGCTTTCCATGTGCCAGTTTACTGCTGGTTGCTAACAATAGCGGGTACTGAAGAATATAGGGACTTTTAGAAAATGGTAAGGCCTAAGCGTACGAGTACCTTTCTGAGCTCCCACATGTTTAATTATCCTAGTAAAAAAAGCACCAGGATATCTGCCATGTAATTGGCAAGTTTCTTTAAAAGTGTGTTAAATTAAATGACATTAACTCATAATAACAAGTAAAAATACTAGATGTTTGTCTATCTTCTGGCTGTTCTGCAGTTGTTTGCTCCTGTAAAACCTCTCCATTTCAAGCAATGGCTAAGCCGAAGTTTCATTGTCCTCCAAGATGTTTGTGCAAATTCAGAATTCAGAGCTTAGCATTCCTTCTGCTGAAAGCGACCAGCTGAATCGATATCTCCTGATGAGTCACAGCCTAGTGTCCAAATGGTCTACACTGAAATACACTGCATTTTTGGGGGATGTCATTATTAGGGTCTGACCTCCTAGTTGTACCAATTGCTCAAGGCAGTTTAGCTTCAGAACAACTCTATGAAAAGTTGGACTGAGAAATACTGACTGGTCAGAAACTATTCAATGAATACTACTGAGTGGGGACTGGACTTTGAGGCGCCAAAACCCAGAACTTTTAACCATCACACATATCGCTTCTCAGCCTTTTGGCTAAGATTAAGTGTAGTAACCATCGCAAGAAGCTGTTATGTCTGCTTTCTTTATTATGGCTCCTCACATACATGTGGGGGTTACTCAGTGTTGCAGGCATGATGTGAGGAATATCAGGGTCATGCATATTTTGAAAATGATTAAGAGGAAGTGCTTTGGCTCTTACTTGAGCACACACCATGCTGCTCTTTATTAAAGCAGCTCTTTTTTTTAAGGCTTCTGCTGGAGCCTGAAAAAAGTTTTCACTGCTTAAAGAGTAGCAGTCACTTTAATGCACAGGTTCCTTAATATTCATAGGTGGCCCTCCTCCTCTTGGGTCTTTTGCAGAGGTAACTGATAGTTGTTATCACAGAAAAACAGTTCTAAATACAGCCTTATGCTAGGTGAGATCATTGCTAGTAATCTCTGCACTGACAAGCAGGGAGTTTCCAAGATTTAGCCCAGCTGTCCCCAGCTTGTGTTCTTTCAGATGAATTTTATAGGAATTGCACTTCCCATAACTTCCCGCCAGGATAGATATGATGACTGAAATTATAGTCATTTAAGCCCAATGCTTCAGAATTACAGGACAGTCTGAAAGATACCGTCAAACTCTTCTAACATGTTTCCTCAATGTTGAAATGCAGCAACATTCAAAACTAACTCCTTCCTTCCTCTTAGAATACCACTCTAATCTAACAGGACACTAAGCAGAGCCTCTTCTACAGCAAAAGGATCAAAACACAATTAAAGTGAAATAAAATAAAACAGTAATTGAAAATATTAAGAACAATAACAACGAAAAGAAATAAAGAAGAAACTAGAGCTGATGAGAACCACACATCCAGCACAGATTAGGGTGGGAGATTCCCGTGGGCCTTCTTAAAAAGCCAGCTTTTCACTGCTCTCATAAATCATAACAGAGTGGAGTATAACTTGATCTTGGGTGGTAGGCTATTCTAAAGAAGAATAGCAGCAAAGAGAAGTCTCCATTCAATAGGTTGTGTAGATGAGGGGAAGGGAAGGGAGGGGAAAGGAAGAGCCCTGGAGTAAACCTGCCCATCCCCATTTGCTGGATAGGCAGAGTCCACTCAGAGTAGATGATCTTGTAGATATACATATCCTGAGCAAAACAAGAAGCCAACTGAGAACTTTGAAAAACCCCTGTTTCTACTTAACTGGGACCAGCTGAAGCTTCTGGATGGCTTTCAAAGGCAGTCCCATAGAGAGTAGGGTTGTAATAATCCAAATGGGAAGCGACAAGGACCCCCAGTCCAGGAACATTCATAATTACTGCACTATAAACAACAAAGCCATCTTGGCCACAGCTGTTCTTTGTTCTTCAAACAGGAGCTGTTGGTCCCAAAAGGCTCCTGGATTTCAAACCAGCTCTGCCTGAGGAAGGCAAAAATGTCCCCATATGTACAGTCATTCCATTTTTCTGGGATTGGGTCTCGACCTGACATTTCCCATCTGGATCCTACAAGCCTCCAGAAGATCTATCACATGGAACTTATCAGCATATTGGTGGTACCTGACTCCATGTTGACCAATGGCTTCCATAGCAGCTTCGTATAGATATAAAGCAGCGGGGCCAAGTGTGAAATCCTGTAGTATCTAACAACCTTGTGGTACCTGAAGTAGCCGTAGATCGGGTTCGAAGAACGAGGCAGGGAGACTCTTTTCAATGGCTTTATTAGCAATGGTGAC
>JANHFO010003347.1:232891-243233 GCA_032468095.1 Pareas carinatus
TGCCAGTTGGTTGACACTATATGCTATGTCAGGTCTTGACCAGTTAGCCAAATAGGATAAACTGCCTATCAGGGATCAATAGATTTCTTTGTCAAAGACTGGAATGTTATCCTTGTCTTCTATAAATCCCTTAACCATAGATGTGCCTACTGGCTTGGCTTAGTCCATGTTGAACCTCTTCAACAGAGCATGAATTTTATCTCGTTGGGATAAACTAAACTCTTTCTTTGTCCTTACTATATCCAGCCTGAGATACTTCCTTATCTCCCCTAATGGGCCTAATTCCGTGTTGTGAATCTCAGAGTAATATATCCCACAAGCCTAAATCTTGTCCAGACGGACTATTTCAGTGACTTTTACAGCTTGACAAACTTTGTGCTACTTATTTGAATTGTCTAAAAGGAAGAGAAGTTGTTGAATGGATACGCTACCACACAAATTTGATCAACTTGTTTTATTACAAAGATATCCCCCAGCACCTGAAGGAAATTTTGCCACTTCCATTAAACAACAGGTAAAGGGAAAAAACACTCACAAATAACTTGACAAAGTTATAATATATATATATTACAATAAAGTTGGGCTCCCCTCAATTTCCACCTTGCAGATAACTTATTTCTTTTTAATGACTGTAGCAAATATTTGAACAAAGAATTAAATAACAAAGCATATGCCATCACACTTGTGTACCAAGCACACAGCTTGGAACACTCACATCTTCCTCTAGTGAAACCCAGGATAGGACTTTCCAGGGGGAAAGGAAGGTCAGTCATTTTAGCTAAGAGCTTTCCGCTCACCCAATTCTATGTAGGGACTAGGCTGTTGATGCCAAAATTACAGCTTCCTGCACAGACAAATCTAGTACATTTGTTAAACCTGCTTCTATTTCAATGTATTTCCCTCCTCTGTAGACATGGTAATTCAGAATAGAGAATTCCCATTCCTGAGGTCTCCTTAAGTATGTGTGTAATTGGGCAGCTCCTCACTATTAAAAATAATAATAATTTTGAAGGAAACAAACAACTTCTGTCAAGTTAAATGTAGCCCAGCTACATTCTTAAATTTCTCTTCCACAACCAGTCTCTTGGCAAATACATGTACATTTCTTCAGCAAGTGTAACTTTTTGAAGTTCTGTTTTCAGGTCTTCTATATTCCTCTTTATTTTTGCCCTGGATAAAATCTGTATTTCAATATAGCAATATATAAAACCCATCATCACATATCAGTTCCTCAAATAATACACTAACACTAGGCATTTTGGAAAGTTATATCTGAAGTAAGGTAACTGTCAAGGATGAGATTTGGATGAAAGAATTGAAATTCAATCCCCACCCCACAATCAACTCAGTCTCAAAACTCCCCTTTAGACTCCCTTGTTTTTGGTGAGGTAGAGTGGTATGCTTGAGCATTATTTGGCAGTTCATGAGCTTGGCATTGTCAAGGGCGTGAGCTGGCGTCAGCATTTAGGATGAGTTTTCATCTTCTTATACAAAACAGCCATTGCCTGAAGGCAACTACTTAATGTACTGAAGGGGACTTTAGTGAGAATACTAGGACGACTGATATTCTCTCCTTCACGACAGAGAGAACAATGTCAGGATAAAGGGAGCATTTCAGGCATCATATTTAGGAACACACGACACTTTGCGATGATGCTGGCAAGGGCAGGACACTGCACTAAGACGTTCTTTTCAGATAGAAACTGGAACAGAAATACATACCATTATTTTTGTTCTAGTGAAAATTAACAGCGGCCTTGCATTAAACCAACTGTTATGAACTTTGGGTTTAAGCTGAGCTGAGAGTTCAGCCCTTTATAAATATACCCTTTGAACTAAACAGGGGTAGAACAAGGGAAGAAAGCACATTCCCTTGACCCTGCAGCATACATATACTTTTCCTTCTGTGGAAAATTATTCCTCAAGCAGTCCAAGGGCAGTCAGATAATTTGCCAAGTGCAAGTCAAACTACAGGAATATCTGGGAAGCTTGGAGAAGCCGGAACAGCTGCACTGATCGGTTGTTTTCTGACTCTTGTTTACTGCACAACAAAGATCCCTCCAGCAAGGTAATGGCCATTTTTGTGATGAGATAAAGTGCTTTCACATGCCATGTCTATTCAGGAAGGAACTGCATTGTGGAGCTTATGAAATCTCCACCTCTTTCCAATGTTGGAGGATGGTGTGGCTATCTTACACATATAGTACAAAAATAAAAGGCACAAAATACATATAATGCAGCAAACTGTGTACAGTAAATGGATTCCCTGATATTTAAAGTACACAGAAGAAAGAGGGGCACTGTTTAGAGAGAATTCCTTTGTGGATCTGAGAGCCTTTTGAAACCTTCATTCATTATTCCCTGAGATGTTGCTGTTTTTCTCTCAACAATCTTAGCATTATCTACACATATTTGGTGTACAAATATTTTCTCTGGGAAAATGAATGAAGTAAAAGATGGCCATTTTGAAGAAGAGTAGAGAGCAAATAAGTTATTGGAGCCATGCAGTGCAGATCCTGTAATAAATTTCAAGCTGCTTAGTGGGACACCTCTCAGTTCTCCAGATAGCGTAAGATGGGCCGGATCTGCTATCAAGTTGGTTTCTTAATCATCATATACATACAGTGGGGTACATATTGACAAACAATGACTTAGGAAGGGTGTTTCTTAAAAGACAGTGCACTGCAGAGAAGGTCACTTCTAAACACATGAAGAAAGTTCAGGCTGATACCTATGCTTCACTGCAGCACTCGTAAATATTGTCTTCCATAAGTGCAATCACTTGTTCAAATTTGTGCTGCAGTTGAGTGCGTCTTGTGGTAGAATTGGAGTCCAACGCATTCACTATCTGAGGAAACAAGGAATTAAACAAATGTAAGATTTTTTTAAAAAAATTAGGCAGTGTAACCTTATGCATGACTTACTGACTTTTTCTCCAGGAAAGTGTGTCAAGGCTAGAGCATGCTTTAGGTTCACCCAATTTATGTCATGCATGTTCCTAAATCATCTGTCTGTTTAAGCCAACTGATTTCCACCCATTTTTTAGTAGCACTCTTCTACTTTGCTGATTGCTGTATTTCCTTATTATTATAATGATTTACACTTGTATTTTTCAACTGTGGCAGCTTCCAGATGTGTGGTTTTTAATTCTCAGGATTCTCCAGCAACCACAGCCATTGCAAACTTGGAGAGCAGTGGTCAATAGGTATGGATGTTGCACCTTCTTGTTAATACTTTGCTTTTGACAAATAAACCTAACGCTTTTAGTAGATTCCAGGTAACCATTCCCTTGAAACCCTCCTACATTATTTCATTGCTTATTTCTCTTTTTTATTGAAGGAAAACTATTTAAGGTTTCACATCTTGCAATGTCTTCACCATTGTGTATAAGAGGGGAAAACAGAGGAATTGTCCTTGGCAAAGATGAATGATCTATTAGAATAAGAGTCCTTATTCTGCAATTTGACTAGCATTTCAAGTTTACAAATTACATTCCTCCTGCGCACTCCTCCTTCTCTCAATTGCTTTTTCCTTCTTTATTGTGATTTACTTTTTCTTACATTTAATTTTAATCTGTACTTTGCATTTTCATTCTGCTTATATAGCAATTTGAATATTCTAAATCAACTTGTTTGTTTCACCATTGTCCACTGTACTTTCAACCAATCCAGAATGAACATGAAATTTTTTTCTTTTCTGGAAGGATTAACTTCACCCTTCTGTTCCTGACAAGATTATTAGTTACTTAACTATGAGATTTCACTATGTTTTCCCTCCTTTTTTATAATTCTAAACCAGAAAAATAAAAATATGGGAACAAAGGAACAAAAAACTGGTGAAGGGAATTGAGGCTTTCTGTTACTCATCAATTTTAGAGTCCAAGGCAGAAAAATCGAGATTGTGAAATTTACTAGTTTGGATTGTCTGATGTGCTTGTGAAATTGATTAGATTAGAAATCAGGCACTCTCAGAGACCTATATGGGTCTTATAGCTCAAATGTTAACTATTTTTACTCAGAAACAAGTTTAGCTACAACACTGTATGGCAAGATAAATGTCATCCCTTTGATATAGTCCAGATAGGAAACCAAATCTCTTGTCTGGTCTGTGGCTCTTTCTTTTGTTTCTCAAGGTTATTCCCACAGTCCATTACAATAAAATGGCAATGCCAGGAGAAGAAGGATTACAATAGAAAATCATTATTGATAGTGTAGCTGCTTGTCCTTTTAATTATAAAGAATAACTGCTTTAGCTGTGAAGAATTACGAACTTTTTTGATTTATATTCTTGGATAGAAAAGGCATTCAGAATACTGCTTGGCTGATGAGTGACAGCGGCAAACATTCTCTTCCAGAGATACTATCCACCAGGGAACAAACCTTCAGTGGGATAGCCATGCTGCTTGGCTTCACGTTTTTGCTCCTTGAAAATGCATGGCTATCTTTTAGCATTGGAACAGAATTCTCTGTGGCAGCTCCCACCCTCTGGAATGATCTCCCCATAGATATCCGTATGATTTCTGACCTCCGTGTATTCCGCCGTACCCTTAAGCCACACCTCTTTGTTCAGGCAGGTCTTGCCTAGCCCTGCCCCCCTCTTCCATTCCCGTTTTAATGAATTGGATTTTAAATCGATTTTAAGAATTTGTCATTTTAATATTACCATCATATAATATTTACTTTTAATTGTGTTTTAACTTTCTAGATTTTTGTATTGCATTTTTTATTGTTGGCTGTGAACCGCCCTGAGTCCGTTGCACGGAAAAGGGCGGTATATAAATTAAATTATAAATAAATAAATAAAATAAAAATCTTGCTGCAATTGACATAGACACAATCAATCCTCCCTGGGTCTTTCTAATTCAATATTCACAAATCTCAATAAAAAGACTTCTGGTTGCTTTGCAATATTCTTCCAAATTCTTTGCATCGTTGTGGCAGGTGTAATCTCTTAATTTTACTTTTATTAAGAATTTAAACACAGGTTAAAAAAAGAAATAATGCAAAGTAAAAGAAAAGAGGAGGTGTGAGAGGGGGAGGGGAAGGAAGAGGAGGAGGAGAGAAGATGGAGGAGAAGATGGAGAAGGAGAAGGAGGATGAGATGGAGGAGGAAGAGGAGGAAATGGAGGAGAATACAGAGGAAGAGGTGGAGGAGGAGGAGGAGGGGGAGGAAGAGGAGAAGGAGGAGCAAGAGGAGGAAAGAGAGAGAGAAAAAGACTTGGAAGACTACAAACTACTTGACTTTTCTGACCCTCCTCCTCTCTGCAGACGCCCTGGGCTCATCCCGTATTAAGATTGATCAAAGTCTCAAATGGGGTTGTAGAAGAAGACAGCTTGGCTGTCAAACTGCATTTTGCAACGGCTGTTGAGTCAAGTCCTTAAAACCCGAAGCAAATCTGAGTTCCTCTTTCTGGCAAGGGAAAAGAGACCATCGCTGCCCTCTGCTGAGAAGAACATCAGCTGCTCTGCTTCATCTCCTCTAGACCAGGGATCTCCAGCCGTGGCAACTTTAAGACTTGTGGACTTCAACTCCCAAAATGCATGTGGGCTGAGGGATTCTGGGAGCTGAAGTCCACAAGTCATATAAAGGAGCCATAGTTCCTCACCTCTACCTATAGCAAGAGGAGGCAAGGAAACTCCTCCTGATTGGTTCTAGGATGTGTGGACTTCAACTCCCAGAATTCCTCAGCCAGCAAAGACTCCTCCCTATGTTGCATCATATTACAGGATTTTAGATCTCTTCCCGGAGCTGTGCAATCACATTAGCAGTTCTCCTCACTCAACGACTGGTCCCGTAGCAACTGTTCAAAGATACGACAGGCCTCCAAAAGATACTCACAACTCTGACAGTGGCAAATACTCCTTCCCCCACCACTCATATGACTGCTTTTTGGACATTTGACCCTCTGCTTCACTGTTATGATGGGTTGAAGAATTCTGTGGTCGCGTAGCACAACTTATAACACTTTTTTTCCTCCTGGATATTGTTCCCTGGAAATTCAGCCACTTTCTGGCAAACCGCGTTGCCATTGTAACTTTGAACAGTCACTCAGAGAACTGTTGTAAGCCGAGGACTGCCTGTAGTTGGGCTTCAGCACATCATCCAGTTCTGGGGTTTGAGGGGCCTCCAGCTCCTGCATTGGAGAATTGGTACCCATGTGCTGTTCCCTGTTTGGCCACACGATGGCGCCCATCTACAGAGAGAGCTCTGCCCTTGGATCTCTCCTTTAGCTTCTCCCCTGCCCCCTCCAACCAATTGTTATTTATCCTAGATAAACACACCCTGTTTTTTTCCTTGCCATAAATTTTCTCTGCCCTTGCACAACCAAAGCACCTGCAGTCGTAATCCTCTGGCAGATCTCCAGACTCCTTTTCTAGTAAACATCTCCTAGCAAACTGCTTCTTGAGCGACAGAGGTTGGCCTAGCAGACTCCATGGTTGAGCACTAAGTTAATGGAGGACTGACTAGAACCGTAGAACCACAGAACTACAGAAATACAACCAAAGAAGTATAGAACGATAGAACTGTAGAGCCATAGAACTGTACAATCATTAAACTGTAGAATCATAGAACCATAAAATCATAGAGCCATAGAACCATAAAAACATAGAACTGTAGAACCATAGAACTATAGAGCCATAGAACAGTGGTGGCGAACCAATGGCATGTGTGCCAGAGGCGGCACTCCGAGCCTTCTCTGTGGGCACACATGCCGTTACTCCAGAACAGAGCTCTTTATTAGAAAGCCAGAGGGATGCTGGGTTCCCCTTGCCCCCCTCCACATGCGCCTGAGGATATTTCTGACAACACCCGCCCTTTTGCCCAGCAGCCCAATGGGAGCGCTTCCTCCCTCCCCTGTCTGGGGTAAGGTGGGCGGCTCAAATGTGGCGCGCAGTCTATGGCGAAGGTGAGAGAGGAGAGGAGCCAGGATGGAGGGGAGCATAGCTCACACTGGGACGGAGAAAATGGCTCCAATATTTGAGGGTCTACCCCAAAGAAGAGGGGGGGGTCAACCTGTTCTCCAAAGCACCTGAAGGCAGGACAAGAAGGTTGGACTAGAAGACCTTCAAGGTCCCTTCCAACTCTATTATTCTGGTCTGTTAAACTCTTCTATAATGCTGTCCATAAAAGAATACTAATCTATCTGTGAAGTCACCCAAAAGTTGAGTTTGACTCAAGAGTCAAAGAAACTCATCTTAGATTACAATTTGATGCTAACCACGTTGAGTTGAGTTGAGCTGAGCTCAGTCGAGTTGAGTTGAGTTTATACTTTATTGTCATTGCACCTCGTACAATGAAATTAAAGAGTGCACTATGCAGTAGAATTCAATATAGTTACTGCTCTGGGACAAAGGCTGCTTTTCAGTCTGTTTGTCCTTGCTTTTATTATCCTGAACCATCTGCCAGATGGTAATAGTTCAAAAAAAAGGGGGGTGCCCAGGATGAGATGGGTCTAAGATCCATCCTGTAAGCAAGAGAGTAAGCAGTTTTCCAGCCAGGTTGCAGACCGAACGGGAATGCTGAAAACAATGAAAAGGAGAGTAAAATTCTATGAGCCAACCAAGTCACGTGGACACAATGCCGGAGGACAAATGAAACAGGTTCCTCTTTATTCCTCGTGAGTCAACATCATGCGCTTTCTGTTTGGACAGTTTTACAGACCGATAAACCTGCAGGCCCTGAACGCCCCCCCCTTTCTTGAGGAAGAATTCTGTGGCAATCAACCCAACGAACCTCAATGCAGGGGACCGCGTTCTCTCTCTCTCTCTGGTTCTCTCTGTGTGTCTCTGTCTCTGTCTCTCTATCTCCCCCTCCCTCTCTCCCTCCCTCTCTCTCCCCCTCTCCCTCTCTCCTTCTGAAAACCCCCTTCCTATTTTCTCTCTCACTGCCATTGGGGAGCAAAGCAACACAGCCGTTCCAGTGACAAGGCATAGAAAGCAAAGTTATTACACCAGAATCTTAAAATTGTGAGTGTGGGAAGACTCACAAGGATCTCCTAGCTAGTCCAACCCTCTGCAATGAGCAGAAAAGCCAGTTAGGTCTTCTACGAGAGATCAGCGGTTGGCCTCTTCTTAAAAGCCTTCAGAGATGGAGAAGCTCAGTTCTGGAGATCTTCCATCTCTCATTCTAGATGTAGGACTCCTGGGTTCACCACCTCTGCTTGAAGAGCCGGGGGCAGCTGTCCCCAAGAAGACCTTTGCACGGATCCTCCAGTGTGTCAATTGTCTCACTAGTGGAGTGGGGGAACTTCCAGATAGTCCCTTATGGCTCGCTCACCTTGTGTGTGAACTAGTACAACGTAGGCGTCGAGGGACAGTCCTTGAAAATCACTCAGAGGTTGTAGTTGGCCCAGAATGGAGAACCACAAGAAGTACGGAAGACTCTTGTGTCCGCCATCTTGCCCTGCTGAAGAAAAGATTACAAATCTATCAGCACAAGGAGAAGATCTAGTACTTCTCCACAATCGAGACCAGGGGTTTCCAAACTTGACAACTTGAAGACTTGTGGACTTCAACTCCCAGAGTTCTTCAGCCAGCAATGTTGAGAAGGCAGGTGGAGGGTTCTCCCCTTGATTGTTTAATACGAGGGCAATTTGGGGGGAAACCTCCATTTGGTTATCAATGACAAATGCTCGCAGATGCAGAACTTTTTATTATACACATTAGAAAGCTACAATATTACATGACTTTTCGACCTAATCCCCATTCCAATGGAGGCCCTTGTCATAACATCTTACAAGGCCTGAAATTCCTCCTGCAAAGAAATCTCCCTCCTGAGAATGAATCCGGAAGAGGTGGGAGTCGCTCGGTGCCAAATCTGGACTATGGGTGGGAAGGATCAAAAACATCCCAACATTGGAAATGCTCTTGAATGTGTTTAGCAGTGTGCGAGCGAGCATTATCGTGAAAAAACACCACACCGAATATCAGCATGCCCTGACACTTGCGCCGCACCGCTTTGACGATGACAATGTGCTTTACAATGCTGTTACAGGGTGGCTTCCTTCCTAGGAGGGAGATTTCTTTGCAGAAGAACCCTTGGGATGATTGGGAACTGAAGATGTGGTGGATTTTCTGCAAGTTGATTACAATAACAGTTTGTTGACAGAGGATTTTGGACCTTTCGCTTTGTCTTTCTCCTCTCACTGTTCACAATTTGTATTATTTCTACATTTTTACATACTATCTTTATTATTTTTGCTTTTTCTGTTAACTACTTTGTTATTCATATAGTTATTCATATAGTTTGCCAATGACAGGCTAACCATTTGTAAGTAGACTTAGCAGTTTAACAGTTAAAAAAAATTGGGGGGGTCTGTTTCACAAGGGGTGGGAAACTAAAATCGTTATATCGTATTAATCAACGTTCAATTAATGAGGATGTTATGTGTATCTGTGGGGTTTCTTTTTAAGAGACTTTTTTAAATGATGTCTTTTTTGTTGCGCTTTTGATTTTTTTTGTTTTTTGTTTTAAACTTGGGTGCGTTTTGTATTTTAATCTTTTTCAGTAAATCTTCTTTTTTAAAAAGGCCGCAAATGGGGATCGCATGACTCCAGGACACCGCCACCCTCATAAATAGGAACTGGTTGCCAAGCAACAGATTCTGATTATGTCAAAAGAATGTTAGGAGATGCTGCAATGGTCGTAAGTGTGAAAAACGGTCGCCGTTCACTTTTTGCAATTTCGAATAGTTACTAAACAAGCTGTTGTAAGTTGAGGACTTCCTGTACTCTCAGCGGTGTCAATTTCAGCATGACTGCTGCCACGGGCGCCATGGGCCGCCCCGCCACCTTCCACCCATGCCCGCCCCACACACACCTGCAGCCGTCGACAACTCTCCCCCGTGGCCCCCTGCAGTCTCCGTGACACTCCTCCCCCCCGTAACCACCACGGCTTCCCATGGTCGCCACAGACCTTCCAGACGCCTCCCTGGTCTCCGCGGCCAGCCAGCGGTCTACCCCAGCTCACTGCGGGCCTTCCAGAGGTCACCCGGGGTCCGCCTGGGGCCTACCCAAGCTCTCCGCGGGCCGGACTGACCCAGGCCACAAGCCGGATGTGGCCCACGAGCCTTGTGTTTGACACATATGCTGTAGGTAAAAGAAATATATTCTTTTAATATAGGGGCTAGCATCCCTCTTATGTAAACTAACTCTCCCGGAACTACCTGAATTAAAAATGGAAATAAAATAAAATCATGGAATGTTTACTCCAGCCTGGAGTAAACTAAGATAGGAGGACATGTCTGTCTATTGCCTTGCTCTAAACCAGGGTTTCCCAATCTTGACCACTTTAAGGCGGGTGGACTTCAACTCCCAGAATTCCCCAGCCAGCATGGCTGGCT
>JANHFO010003347.1:255405-280887 GCA_032468095.1 Pareas carinatus
GTAAATGGCGCGAATCCACTAATACACACAAGTTGCAGAAGCACCCAATACACATTGACAGCTGAAGAATGTTGCAAGTTCGCCCGGGGTTTAGAGACGTGGGAAACAAGCACGGGAAACCCTGGCGCTCAAATTGGTTGCTGCCGCCTGGCTGTCGATATAAAAGAAAGTTGCGTGGCATTCCTAGTCATGAGTGCTATCAGTTTCTAGCTCTGAAAATAAACCGTTGTTCGTTTAAAAAGGCAAGCCTCTTTACTGCCTCCTACAAAACTCTCAATACATAAAATTATCAGTTCCTTGAAAACCACTTGAACAGATTTTTAGAAAGAATCAGATTACATCTGATAGCTAGAGGGTCTCTAATCAGTCCCTCTACCTGCATTTAGTTAAATACCTGGAGTAGAGGTTTGAACAGAGGAAAACTAAAAGCAAGTCAAGTTTTGGTTATCAAGTTTTTGAGCACACATTTAATATAAATATTAAATGTTTATTGAATCTAATATTATTTATATTAGGCTCCGGTCATAGACACACAGTAGGAAATGAATTTAGTATGGGAAAAAAAATACTGTAAGAGTGTACTTCCACACATGCTCCAGCAACAGGATATTTATATCTACTCATTTACAGCAAAAATTATCCAAAATACTTGAAACACATTTATACTGTGTGTGGTCACTGCAAGCTGTGAGTGAATTGCTTATATTAGCAAGAAAAATAAACAGAAGTTTGCTGCTCATTTCAGTACCTTATGCCAGAAACAAACAATGAAGGACACAATGAGTCTGGAGCCAAAGAGGCCTTTTTTGTTTCTCATGAGGTAGAGGGGATATCTCTGCCGAAGGAAGAAATCCAAAAATGAGATTTTACCCTGAGCCTCTCTACTATTCTCTGCAGTTGATTCTTTCCAACATGTAAATCCCCAGAATCAGAAAAACTTTAAAGTGATATAGTAGAGGTTGAAGAGGGAGATTGTTTTGCCCGTGTGAAGGAAAATGTTGGATGAAAACCATGGACTACACTATAAAAATACTTTCATGTCCGGTTGGCTGACAGAGAGATAGACAGACAGATAAGTGCGTGTACACAAACGCACACACAAACACACACTCACAATCTTTCTGTTCACATAATTTATTTTCTAGGGAGAAGCAAATTGGCACTGCATAGTAGCTATGTGACTTTTGAAATTTTCCATCAATAGATCTGGAGTGGTTTATCGGTCAGTTCCAGTTTCATAGTGCCATGGTGACTGCAGAATACTTGATGTGCTTACTGGTAAACTACTTATTCAGCTAAAAATCATTCTGCCCAGGATCTGAACTTGACTGAGATTGACAGTTGATGTGTCACAATAGAAAAAACAGGCATTAAAAAATAAGGGTTAAGAAGCATGCTGTTTAGAAAAAAGAAAGAAAATGACCTCATAACATCCAATCTGATGACCAAGTTATATTGTATTTATGGATGGCTCCAGGCCTGGGCCTCCTTATAGCTCTGCCAAAATACTGTTTGATGCTCTTTGGACATCCATATACTGTACGTGTTTTTTCTCTCCCTCAAGATTGCTGGCTGCTATTCAAAGAAAGTCATGCACTGCAGTGAACAGGGCACTAAGTGTCTCTGTTCTGTCTTTCTTTTGTCTAGCCATCAATCCCACTCAGTATTCTGGATGTCACTGAAGGCGTTTAGATGAATGGTAGGATTCACCAACATAAATTACTGTAGCTTATTTTTTCCCAACTGCCACAGACAAGTCAGCTTTGCAAAATCGACTCACTCGCCACAAAGCAATGTCATGATAGGTCAATTACTTCCAAGCTACAGAAATTTTGAACAGAAAAAGAACATCCTTTTGAATGAAGATTACACCGCCTTCGAGTTTTATCTTGTAACGTAAAATTTAAAATGTGGATTATAAACCCACCTGAAGTAACAATAACCTGTAAGCCTGAAGTGATAAGGTCTTGAGAGGTTTAGTATTTCTCAGAGTCTGGTGGATTTATTATGACATGGGATTTCTTAGGGACAATCTGTACCAGCCAAATGGATACTGGAAACCTCCAAGAAAATAAAAGGAACTTCCACTGTAAAAGTTGGAGCTGACAAACCTTTCATAGGGTTAAACCCATATGGTTTCATTTCCATGTGTCTATAGCATAACAGATATGGGTGTCTCTTTCTTGGAGTTCAGATAGAAAAATTCACCCTTTACCATGACTGCCATTTCCTCAGAGAAAACATACCCGACAGTATTTATTTATAAATCCATTTCTCTACCAGCTTTCTTTTCTAACTGAGCTCCCCAGGGCAGTACACAAAACAAAATACCAGAAACCAAACTGAAATACAACAGAATTAAAATGTAATATTAAAGCCAAGAGGAACAGAGCTATCATCTTCGATCTTAAAACATCCATCTTTAAAATCCAGACAAAATGCCCTCCCCAACCCTGCCCAAAAGCAGCCCCTCTGGCAATACAGGTGCAAACACAAAGAGCTGTAAACACTTGATTATAATCACTGATAATATTCTAAGACCATATGCTATCCCCAACTCAAACTCTCAAATTTTATTTTATTTCACTTCTTTTTCCTTCCCGTCCCTTCCCTTCCCTGCATTGTTTGAAGCTAACAACATATTAAAATTTTCCCATTCTTTTCCTTTCCTTGCTAAGAATGCTGTAGACCAGGGGTGTCAAAGTCAATTTCATTGTGGGCCACTTAGAATGCTGCCGCGGCTGCTACAGGCCACAGTCTCCACCTCTCCCTCGCGATCATTAGTGTCCTCATAGCCATTGGTGCCCCTCGCGGTTCCTGGCAACCTCCCCACAGGCTCCACATAATCAACGTGGGCCTTCCAGCGGCCCCATGGCCCACACACGGCTTGTTGTGGGCCTCCCGGAGGGCTCCCAATCATCCACGGCCTACCTGGGGGCTTTCCAGCAGCCCCCCCCAGCCTATCTGTGGGTTTTCCAATGGCCGCCTTGCAGCAGCCTTCCAACAGATCTCCCAGTGAGCTCCACCAACCTCCGCAGTCCACATGCAGCCCACTGCGGGGTTCCCTGGCTAAGGTGGGTTGAAGCCGAGGACCAGTTCCTTGCCGTCTCCAGGGCAGCACCGTGGGCCGAATGGACACAGGCTGCGGGCCAGATGTGGTCCACAGGTCTTGTGTTTGACACATATGCTGTAGGCCAAGGGTTTTCCCCTTTGAGATAGGCAAGACCAGAAAAGAGTAATCACAAGGTGTCTTGGGATGTACTTCAGTGGAGTGAAACTCTTGTAGCAGAATTTTGAAATCCAGTCAAAACCTCTCTCTAGTTCCCATTATATATATTCAAATCAAAGTGGGGTTGTTTGCAGTTTCTTTCTTATAGTACTTTTCCAGGACTCCGATATCTTTTCTGTAACAGCTCTACGTTTTTCTGGTGCTTCATTGCTATTTTTTTTATTTTGAAGGCCACTACAGAAGCAGTAATAGTCCAGTGTGTCCCTGTGTTGTGATACGAATAGGGCCAGGATTTTCATTCTTTCTGTTGTTTTGCAGAAAAGAGATATGACTATTTTTCTTTACTTGATTCTCTTCTTTACCTGATTCTCTTAAATCTATCTTAGAATTTACCCTGCTATTTTTGTGTGTTTGTATTAAAACAATGATAAAGTAAGCTATTGAATTTTGGTAGCTGTAGTTAAGCAGGAACTCTGAGGACACAATAAAAGAGATTATACTGTATCTAACCATGAGACCTCAGGTTGCCCTATTGAAGAGAGTAGAGAGGGAAGATCCATTACCAAGGCAATAAGCAGATGAACTCTACAGAAGCTCAGATGAGGGGAGAGGGGTACAAAATACAGAGAGACCCAAAATTCACATGAAGATAAAGAGAGAGAGCAAGAGGAAGAGCACATGAAAGCCTGCAAGAGTCTATTACTATAGCTAATTTTAATAAAAGTAGTTTTAGACACTATGACTTAATCCAGCACACTATGTTCCTTGGTGTTGCAGGGCTGACATCAATCCTGCTTTAGATGGGCAGGGAGGAAAAGAGGAACATGAAAATAAAGCTGGAGGCTTGCATTTCTCATTTGAGTGTATGCAGTCATTCTCCACTAGACAACCGTGACCTGGATGGCTGAGAACTTCCATAGACACTCTCCACTAGAAGGGACAACAAGTTTGTGTGAATATTAAAGAAAATGTCTGGTGCACATGGTCCCATAAACCTCATACTGGGGATACTAGTAATAAGATTTCAGAATGGGCATGCTGAAGTACTAGAAGAACGTTTCTGCTCAAATATTTTTGGGGATTTTAATTTTTAGCACTTTGTTTGCATGCTTTTCTGACTCCCTTTTTTAATCTATTTTGTATGTTTTCTCTTGTTACCTGCCCAGAAATGTTAGGTTTGGAGAAGAATATAAACATTGGAAACTTAAATAAAAAAAAATCACATTGGAATAGATTGCCATTGGAAAGAGGACTGAGGTTGATGTTCCTTTTTCAAATAAAGGTTTTTCTAAGCTCTATTCATAGTGCAAAACACTTGTTTTTTATTGCTTAAGAATGCTCACTTGGGAGATTCAGGGACACATAAAGGTAAGAGAAATATTGATTACTAGTGTACCATACACATATTTAGTGCAATAAATAGAAAACTGGTCTGCAGTGACATTAATAAATTCAGCCTAAAACTGAATAAGAGAATTAATTTTGCAATGACATGGGATAAAAGAGACTCAGGCCCAAAGTTATTGTACACTATTAGCTTACTAAGTGATCTAGGGCCAATTATTCTTTATCAGTTTATTCAATTTGTATAGCTGCCCATCACAAACCAGTGACTCTGGGTGGCAAACAATCATAAAAACAATTAAAACAGTTAGAATACAATAAAAATTAAGTACATATAGCAGCCAAAGATATTGGTGTCAACATTTAACCTTAAACTGTCTTCTGTGGACCTCATACAGACCTGGAATGAGGTCCAGTAGATCATATGCTCAGCTCATACAAGAAGATCACAATAAACGATGAGATAATATAAGAACTAAAATGATTCACTGGAACATCTATAAAAATTTTCATGTTCCAGCAATGAAAAATTGGTGGGAACGTATAGTTGAAAAAGTAAACGAAAATGACCAAATTAAAAAAATTGTGAGATTTCCAAATACCAACAGATAAAATCTTGGCTTATAACACACCAAATTTAATGTGGTTGAATAGGAGAAAGTATGGGTAATTAATGTGAGATATCAAGGAATAGTAAAGAAGGAAGGAAGGAAGGAAGGAAGGAAGGAAGGAAGGAAGGAAGGAAAGAAGGAAGGAAGGAAGGAAGGAAAGTTTGAGCACCCTAAAACACTTCCCAATACATAAACAATCACAATCTCTGAGCTCTCAATGCTCAGTGGAAGATGGTGATACCTTTAGAAAAAAGTGGCTCCACAAATAATCTGGACCCATTCTATGCAGGGTTTTAAAGGTAACAACCAGTACATTGAATTGCAACTAGAAGCTAATGTAGCTCACATAGCAGAGTACCAGTAAATCAAAGGGCACATGAAACTCTGTGTGTGTTGCCGCATTCTGGATGGTTTTCAAATTCAGTCCCATGTACAGAACGTTGCAATGGTCTTACTGGGAAATGACAAATGTATGAATGATTATGAGCAAGCCTCCCAATCCAGAAATGGGGACAATCGGCGCACAAACTGCAATTGTACAAAGGTACCCTTAAGCTAAAGTAGCTATATGTCCTTCCGTGAGCCCACAAGGATGCCCCAAATTGTGTATCAGCTCCAATCCTAGGCCCCTTCCATATGCTCATTTCAAGTTCCAACCAACGCCTTGGCCAAACCATGCACTGGAGCTTCAGAAAAAACTTCTAATTTCCTCTGAAATGGCACTGGGTCTATTGGTTACCTGGAGTGGGCCAAGTCCTACTTCCCGTCAGTGAGGTATCCGCAGAAAACTCTATGAACAGAAGGACATGGCAAGGGACTACTATTAACCTCCCCCCTGGTATGAACCCTGTATGGTCTGTCACAAGACAAAAACCTAATGTGAGACCTCCTTTGTGGGTTAGATCCTGATAAAGTTGAACAAGTTTCATGGTTGCTATGAACCTCTGAGCCACTACTGACTCCAGTGTCAAAGGAGGATGGCTAAAATCCCACAGAATCATGAGTCTGGGGAATCCCATTGCCAATTCAACTACAGAATCAAAGCGCTTGGACAGGGACACTGCTATACTACAGGAGAAAAGAGGAGAAAACAGTAGCCCCAATTGATCCCTCTGGTCCAGTCCTACACTGAGGATCTCATATTTAGGTATGTCTAAAACCACCTGATGAAAACTGCTCTCCCCGTTGCCTTCTTAAATATAGTCATAATAATTATATAGCTATAATCAATAAAATAAAGTAAAGCTCAGATGATTTATGGAGGTCTGTTTGTCCTCCAGGTTTGTATTTTCAGCTGGTTTTCTGTTTCATGGGTTAGTCAGTGATAAATTACATGTAATCCTAGTCATCAATAGAAAGTTTTTTAAAAAGAGGAAAATGGCATATTACGGTCATAGATGAGCACAGAAGAATTATCAGTGATTTTGGATCCAATTTTTATTGGATCCAAAGTATAATGGAATCTGAGGTTTAACTTTCCACCTCTTAACAAAACATGGGAAATTTCTTTAATTGGGATCATGGTTGAGGAGGAGGGGTTGAACCTCTCTTTCCTTTGGGCTGTGCCTCCTTATACCCCCTGGACCCACTAACCTCCCTCGCCTAATTCTGCTTCCAATTAACTAACCTCCCTCGCCTAATTCTGTTTCCAATCATAAGGTTAATTCACATTTATTTCTGCCTCCAGAATGCTTTGCTCTGCAAATTTGAGCAAAAGCCTTAGTATTTTTAAAAGGTGCAATATCATTTTAAAAAATGAAAGCAATGCTACTCTTTTGAGCCAGACTGTCTAGGATACACAACTATACGTCTTTTGTTTGAGTAGAGGGTGCAAATTAAGAAGAAGACTGAGAAACTAGGAAAGAGAGAAGGTTCATATCCTTTTCCTCTAATGCCATCTTTTGTTAAAAAAAATCATTTCCTAACTTTCATTCTGCATTTAGTAACACAAAACCAAATTGGGTTAAACCACAAATGTCTATCGCAATAATTAACTTTTAGTTAATGAAATAGAATGTTCAATAATAGTAATAATTTAAAATCCCCCCTGAAAAATCTATGGATATTTATGAAATAAAATGAGGGTCGACTTACCTCTACCTAAAGTGGTGTCTTTTTTATCTTTTAAACTCATAGCTAGGGAAGCACCATCAGGGATCTGTGAGCCGGAGGGAGGGAGAAAAGCAGAAGCAGAATCTTATTAGGAACAATCAACAAATTACATTCTGCAAAATGACTGAGAGACATTTACCAAATAAATTTAGCAAAGAGTTCGAATCCCCATCTTAGAGTACATGCAGTTTTCTGCAACTTGCTGCTGACAAATGCTTACAGAGTCTCTTCTTTGTCTTCCCTGCCCTATTATCAGATCTTTTTTAAAAAATGGTTGTAAATTAATTGTATTGATTCTAGAGTCATCAAAGACTTGGATAATTTAACTACATTATGATGCATCACATCTTTAATATGCATCTAAGTATTAAAGAATTTCCATTTTACATTTTGATGGAAATATTAAGGTATCTGCAGAGACAACAGTGTGAATTAAATGTAACTCTTAAAGTCACTTAGGAAGAAGGCCGTGTTGTGCAAAGAGGGACTTTGTAAAAAAGCAAGCAGAAGCATATATTGTACAAATTGTTTCTCTGTTTTTCTTATGTGGCAAAATACCTGTGGAAAACATTACATCAGAATAATAAAAACACTGTGGATTTTGCACAAAAGATTCATGAACAGGAGATGGCAGAAATGTAATATTCTGATAGCAGGCGCTCTCTGCAAACGACATATTAATTTTTTGTTATACTGTTTTCCTTGCGCATTCCGTCATGGAGTGTTTTTTTGAAGTACATATTAGATCTCAGACTAGTTACATACCTAGCCGCCATAAGATTGGCTAAACATAAAGTTTAAAAGCAGGAAGGGTTTAATTGAGATCAAGTACAGACACAGAATCAAAGAATCAAAGAGCTGGAAGGGACCTTGGAGGTCTTCTAGTCAAGGCAGGAGATCTCTTCTATCTCCTGATCTAGATCATTTATGAAGATGATGAAGAACACCTGGCCAAGACAGAACCCTGAGGTACCCCACTGCATGCATGCTTCCCTCCGCATAGATGTAACTCTAATGAGGGCTACATTCTGACTGAAGTTGGTCAGCCAACTGCAAATCCATCTGTACTGTCTATCCCACATGTTTCTAACTTACCAAGAAATAAGTTAAGTAGCGAGAGGCAGTTTGGTGTAGTGGTTAAGGCTTGAGGCTAGAAAATGGGAGACTGGGAGCCTTAGACACAAAGCCAGCTGGGTGACCTTGGGCCAGTCACTTTCTTTCAGTTCTAGGAAGCAGGCAATGGCAAGCCACTTCTGAAAAACATCCCCAAGAAAATAGGGATTTGTCTAGACAGTCTCTGAGAACTGGGCACAATTGAATGGAAGGAAAAAAACAAGAAGTAGTACATGCTCAGTCCCATGGCTATTTGTATGAAATTAATATATGTGTGTGAAAATGCTTTGAAAAGAGGCCTAAATTATATGACTGTCACTTCAAATGAAATTGAAATTATTTTTCACAAAGGAAGTTAAAAAAAAGCAAGCTTCTTTTGTGGGCAACCCATGCTCCCATAAGAGATCAATGCGAACTCTGACACTACTGTTAAGAAGAGGAATGACATGATTCTAATTAGGACGGATGGATGGCAGCCACTGGGAAAACAAAGCTTTTTCTTCTGCAGCAATATCTTGTTTTGCATGAAAAGTGTTTAATTAGTCTTGATGTGTTGCAATATTAACGGATTTCTCGCCAGGGCAGATGTCTATTCCCCAGAAGGTCTTGTGGAGTTATGGCAAGCTTCCTGCTTGCTTCTGTTAATCCTGCTTAGGAAGCAGATTGTGGGGCCTCTGAGGAAAGCCAGGCTTAAAAGGGAAAGAAATTCTTGGAGCAATGACGCTTTTTACCTTATAATGTCCTAAGGTGTTCAGTTTTTTCCTGCCATCTTCCATCACGGAAGTGTCATCAAGGTCTCGGAGGATGTAACTGTCAGTGCTTGTGGCAAACCATTCTAAAAAAAGAAAACAGAGCGAGAAGGAAAGTTGCCTGAAATACAACAAGTGTTAGCAATAATATACAGTAAATTCGGTTTTCTTATTTTGATGCCGCATTTCGTGATTTGGGAAACAAGAACTCCAGTAGCAAGCACTGGGGAGTTTAAGAACACTTTTATTCCATTAAACTCACGTGTGAGTAACCATGGTAGGAAATCTTTTAAGAACATTGCAAGTATATAATTTGTAATCCCTGAACTCTGTTTGGAAGTTATGACTCTCTTTGTACCATCTATACCGATAAAAAATACAATCATACTTAGAATATGAAAAGAAAAGAAATCTTCCGGAAGATTTTCCAACACTCTGATTTCCAACTACCTGGATTTAAATAAATATACAACAATTACTTTTCTTCAAGTACTGTCTAATCCTGAATGCATTTATATAGAAAGTCAGTTAATTTCAAACATAAACTCTGAAGTACAACTTAAGAAATAGAACATAAATTTAATTAAATACAATTATCAATTAATAGTAAAGCTAGCATTTTTTCCCCTGATTTCAACCAAGGCAGTTTTTTCAATTTCTTCAGAACCTTTTTTTTATTTTAGAGGTGGGAAACTGCTGAGCTCCCTGTGAACATCACTGTTTTCTCTACGTTCCCCCACCATTTTTATTTGGAAATAAAGCTTGCTACCTTTGTTTCTGACAAGATCTCCTTTTTAGCTTTCGGCAATTATTAGCAACAATGCTTTATGTTTCAGTTGCTGTTTCCCTGAATACGCTCAAGAGGCACAATTGGGAGCATTTAGCCCTCCGTGTTTTATTTGATGGCTTGGTCATTCAATAATTAGTGCCATCTCTATTAAATCTTTTACATAGACAAGAACATGTGTACACATACTCTGTCTCAATTCAACTCATCTCTGTCATTTTTTTTATTCCTGGGGGTTCTAGTTGTGGGGATTATTTTGCTCGTATGTAACATAAGCACTCTTAATGGCAAGGTAAATTTTTGAAAATGAGCAAAACAAATACCAAATCTCTTAAAGCACTGCTTAATTCCCAAGCAGCTGCTCAAAGACAAACACTAAGGACAGATATTTCATATCTGAACGCTATCTTGTATATGATGAACATTCATATCCTAAAGATAAAACCTGTTGTTTCTGAACAAAAAAATGTATTTACCTAGGTCAACATCTTCCACTCTTGGCCATTGAGAGTATGGAATATTCTTGCAAAAGGCTTCAAGTATCTTCTCCTTAACTTGACTGAGAGTATCTGTATCCATTACCCGAACACTCAGAGAGTCCATTCCACAGCCTTGGAAAGACACATTAAGATTCTGTGGAGGAAGATGATTGCTAAGGTTGCAGGTGATATGCACAAGTTATAAGACATGAAAAGCCTATGAATCATAGACTCCAGAAATTCTTGGAAAATCTAGCTACCCTGTATTAAAAGAGAGACGGAGGGCAAGAGATGAATTATAAAGCTAGTAAAAAGCACTGATTTATAGTTCAGTAAATTGATATTCACTGTTTTATTCAAGGCAGTATGAGAACATTGTAAGCTCCCCTTGAACTGTCCTGTCTATGAACTTAAGGTCTGAAATACAGGAACCATATCATGCAAACTGCCATTTTCTTCCATAAATTCATTTTGTAGCACTGGTGAATATGGGTACAATGAATGACAACTGATAACTTACTTTGACTTAGAATGATGATGAACACTATCTCTGTGTGTGTGTGTGTGTGTGTGTGTGTGTGTGGAAGAGAGCGAGAGCGAGAGAAAGAGAGAGAGAGAGAGAGAGAGAAAGAGAGATGTAACAATGAGGTACTACATAACAAATGACCTTGGGTGTTCTCTGGGCTAAGTAGAAATTACATTTAGCTACCTGAACTCCTGTGTCTTCTTGTTGCTACCATGGCTACATTGACATAATTCTCATAAATATAAGCAGATAAAAGCTAGACATGTGTCTTAACTTAACTACTTCAGACTGCAAATGAAGGTTGATATGATGAAATGCTTCTCTACAAGACAAAAAAAATCCCACAGATAAAGAAAACGTATTAGGGAGAAAGCTATGCTAAAATCCCTCTGCCTAGTATCTTAGCTTATTAAATATAGTTGGATTTTTTAAGAAATACAGTAGATCAATCAAATACATTTTTAAATGCAGCTGGACAGGACACAGTTTAAGAAGGCTCTACAATTTATTTTGCTCTTTGGAATAATAAGGCCCATGCAGCATTTGTAGCAATAAGAAGATATTTATGAGAAATTGCATTTGTAAACCATAGTGTTCTCTTTTAATTTTTTGTGCTTTTTTTGAATTAACTAACTATAATGTACTAGCTAGTTGATTCAAAAAGAGCAAAAAACATCAAGAGAGAAAACTATGCTTTTTTACCATTTGGGAATAGTCATTAGCTGAAAATTACTCTTTGATAACTGAACATATCAAAGTTCTATTCCTGAATATTTTATTCAAGATTTTATTCCATTAAAACAACATTCAGCTAGAAGTAATGTGACTTCATGTATTCATGTACAGTATGTTCACAAGAAATACCCAGAAGGGTTTCAAATGTATAGTTGATGATATCTTATGAATATGATTTTACAAGAGCATTTTATTTGATTGTTATTCTACCTTTGTTCTTTGATGAATTCAAGATGGGATTACATTTCTAATGCTCCCACTTCCTATTTTGCATACAACAGCAACAACCTGTCACTTGAGTTGGACTGAAAGAGAATGGTTGGCCCAAAGAACCCCCAGCTGGCTTTCATGACCAAGGGATAATGGGAAGCATGGCCTACTGGTTTCTAATCCAACAATTTAGCCACCAAATCAAATTAGTTTCCTCTTTTGGACAGTAAAATACAGCTAGTTCTTGACTTAGGACCACAATTGAGTCCAAAATTTTACTCGCTAAGTGACACAGTTAAGTGAATTTTGCCCCATTTTTCTTGCCATAGTTATAAAGTGAATCACTGCAGTGATTACTAAAATTACTAACATATTGTTAAGTGAATCTGGCTTCTCCATTTACTTTGCTTGTCAGAAGGTCACAAAAGGTGATGACATGATCCTGAGACACTGCATCTGTCCTAAATATGACTCAATTGCAAAGCGTCTGAATTTTGATCACATGATAATGGGGAAGTTGCAACAGTGTGAAAGTGTGAAGTGTGAAAAACGGTCAGAAATCACTTTGTAGTGCCATTGTAACTTCAAATGGTCACTAAATGAACTGTTATTAAGTCATGTACTACTTGTAGGCTGTTTTTTGTACTACGTATTCAGTCTTGCATATCTAAAAGTCTTATAACGCAGAATTGTTGAGAGATGGGAAGCATAAAAGTTTAATAAATTATCATTATAGTTGATAGCAGGTTGAGTTTGCACCACTATTCTGTGACCTCAGCTACTCAATAGGTATTGCACGTTGTAGACAGGTCTGCTTGTATCATGGGAATTTTTTTTTTATATATGCATTTTCAAAAAAGAATCAACTGTGGACTGTCTGAATGATATCTCTGAATGGAATTATGCATTGATTTTTATTTCAGTCACGAGTAAACAAAGACTCAACTACATCCCTCCGATTTATTCATATGGGGGTTATTCATAAAAGACAAAGCTGCCCTTCAATTCTGCACTATAATTTATAGTTCAGTTAGGAACGGGGATAAGGCAGTAAGGCAAAGGGTTCAGTGCCCAAAAGCTGTTCTCATTTACACTATCGTAGCTTCTGAGTGAGCCCACTGATTCTGGGACAACTCTTCTAGATTTACACAATTACAGTTGAATGCAGTGTTTAATTTTCATTTTGCAGAGATCTGACTGCTGCACTTACTAACAGGCTGAATTGAACACATTCCTCTACCTAGTATGAACCAGCTTATAAACAATATAATTTTTCAGTAGAATTATAAAACAGCATAATTTTTCAGTAAAATTTCTGTAATATTTGTATTAAAAGCATCATAACCTTAAATAACTAGCAACTATTTTCATCAGCTGTGAACTGTTGATTTGATATATACTCTGTCTTAGCAACAGTGACATTTTAGGAATTACACATTTCATCTATGTTTGCACAATTATTATCATTTGAAATACAGACTAGGTAGCAAAATTTGGACAATAGGTATCTAATCTACATAATTCCTAAATTGTACTTTGGGTACATTCTGACTTGTCAACCTCAATGGTTTTGCATTTGGCTAGACACCAGACATGGTCTATCTTTTCTAATACACTGTCGTGGCTGCCATTCTGTTATCCAAGCATCACAAGCTGACAGCCTGACTGTCAAATGTCCCTAAATTCTTTCTTTCAAAGAAACTCTCGAAGCAGATCATCTTCAAAAGTTCATTGATTTATTAGAGAGGTAACAGGCACAAGAGAAAAATGAAGCTGGTTCTGGCTTCTCCCCGCAACACATCAATATTTTTAACAGTTCTTTTTTCCTCACATTCAAAATTACTAAATATCACATGGTACAGATAATAGGCAGTTTTGATATGCTACAGTCACAGGACATCTGTGGAGATGTCCTTGGAGTAGCATTCTTATCAAGAGAAATATAAACAAATTCAAACAGTTGCAATTCTCCGAGCAGCTCTAAGACACCTCTATTAAGACAGTTCTACCTTCTACCCACTTCCATCTAGCATCGGCAAATTTGAAGCAGAGGTTTTCAGGCTGACAGGATTAGTGCAGAATTTGACAGTGACATTAGCAATGGGGAGGGGAAGGGAGGAGAATATTGGAATGTAGGAAGGAATTAGGTGGGGAATGGAAACCAAGCCATGCTGGCCTGAGACATGAGAAACACCAGCTCGCCCAGGGACACTCATCGGAATGCAGAGCTGGAAAGCCCACGAACCGAGAGTCCTTTCCCCAAATAATATATAAGCACCCAATTGGACATTAATTGATAACAAGGGGATGGCTGGGGAAAAGGGAAAGCTAATTGTAATGTTTTGCACACGAGAACGCCAGATCTAGCTTCGCTACTTCTGTAACCACTTAAACTTTAGCACAGTATACTCTTGGTAAAACAATGGGCCAGGAATCTTTCTTGGCTAGAGTGGGATGACTGTCATACATTCAAGTTGGAAAACACTCTCACATACTTCTTTATTCAAAATTGTTCTCCAAATTCAAGGAGAATTGATGTGTCATTGGGGCTATTGTTACTAAAAACAATGACTTATCTTTTTGGGGGGAAAAACCCACCAAGATGTAAGTGAAAAAACTAATTTAGTTCAGGAAGAAGTTTTCCAATCTCAGGGGAGCTTGCTAACTGAATGAACACTTAGAAAAATCATGACTTGATCCCTGCTGTCCCTTTTGTCTCTGGTCACAGCTTCAGCCACTTTTTCTATCAAGAGAATAAGTAACCTTAGTGGTGGTTGCTTAGGAACAGGATGCATTTTTGAATTTCAGAACAGAGATACACACTCTGAAAGAGGCAACAGCCTCTCTATTGCATCAAACGTGCTTTCAACCCTTAAGCTGTCCTGGTTCATAGGCAACTGTGAAAGTAACAAACACATTTTTATTAAAAACAAAAAAAGGAACATCTTACCCTTGGTTTTGCTTCAATGTTCTCTCTCAATAACCATTCTTCATTAAGTGTATATCTTGCTTTTCCAGTGATGGCATCAATAGATCCTTTATTGATTTGTTGTTTAATAGCACACAACAGCAGGAAAAAAGGCTCTCCAACTGTTTCCTATTAGATGAAATAACAAGCTATGATTTTCAGAGCATAAACTAACAATGGACATTTTTTATAATATTGTCCATATATACAACGGTTAATTTGTACCTCTAATTGTAATATTAGTGTATTACATAGTAACCCAAAAGAGCTACTTATCATCCTACAAAAGCAAATAAAATTATTCACTTATGGGAAGTTTTAAGAACCAACATGAAAGCATTCAGGCTGAAAAATTATAGTACAGGAACAACTATACAATGTAGCTTTGTTCAGTATCCTGTGCAATGATAAAATTTATATGAGCCTCTACAGAGAATGTAGATCTGGGTGTGAATAAGTGGTTTGAGGTGAGTTTTCATCAATATGCTGATGATCTCCACCCTGGGCTGCCTGAGTGATGCCATGGACATCTTGTGTCAATGCCTGGATGGGGCATTATGGGCTTAGACTCAACCGCAGTAAGGCTGTGCCTTTGGAGCTTCCTGGATAGAATGGCACTGCCTCAGATGAACCTGGTATGCAATCAGGGGTGTGTGTGTGTTGTCTTGGACTTACGTCTCCTGCTGAAGCAGGTGGTAGCCACGACTAAGAGGGAATTTGTACATCTTGTGTACACCAGCTGCACTCATAGCTGGATCAGGAGGCTTTGTTCATTGTCTCCCATGCCCTTGTAACCTTCCATTTGGAATACTGCAACATACTTTACATGGGGCTGTCCTTGAGGAGCATACAGAAGTTTCAGCAAGAATGTAGTTGCATGGATTATAAATGGTGTCGATTTTATGGCACTTGTAAAACCATTGCTTTGGAGGTAGCATTGGTTGCCAGTGTGTTTCCAGATTTAAGTCAAGGGGTTGCTTGTCAACATTAAAGCCCTTCATATCTTGGGATTGGCTTTTCTTAGGGACCATTTTCTCCCAGTTGTTTCTACCCATTCAATCTGGCCCACCAGGATTGATATGCTCTGGATTCCATCAACCAAGGAATGTCAGCTCCTTGGGACTAACCTCTGCTCTATTAAACATTCTCCTTCCAGAGATTAGAATGGATCTTTCTCTGTTGACCTTCTGGAAGGCCTTGAAGATCTAACTATTTATTTTTATGTTTTGTATTTTAATTATTTTAACTATTTATGATTATGTGCTGTCCAGAGTCACTGGTTTGACGTGGGTGGCTATACTAATTAACCAACCAACCAATCAACTAACCAACCAGCTAACTATTTAAAAAGTAAAATTTTCACATTTAGTACTTACTTTATATAGCAATATTCAAATTAGATAGCAGTAACTTTATTAACAATTTGTGTATTAACTTTTGAAGAGCCAAAAGGGAATTTTCTGATTAAATTCATATCAAATTCAGAAAGTCCTCTTAACGTCATTAGTTCATAGTAATATTTGCTTCATTCATTAAAGGGCATATTTAATTTTGTGATGCAACTTTGTCTCTCCCTCGTGAAAACAGGTGCATACACACTTCTGAATGTCTGAATGTCTGTACTAACCGATCTAGTACAACTATTGTAAAAATGTTTTAGAATCCCATGTGGTTAACATCTGTTCATTCAAATTCTTCCACTTTATGGGTACTAATATTACAGATCACTCCTGGAACAAGGTTATAACTAGCTTTCAGTCAGTTGATCTCAGTTAATATAAAACGGTTGCTCATGGGTGTATACCATCTGTTTTGTAGTGTAAAGATTTAATTTTTCATCAGCATAATTTCTTCTGGTAAAATGATAATTCTAACTTATTCATTTGAAGATTTTGTTAAAACTTTGCTAGAAGTTCACTTCTTACTGGAACTCTTACTATCAATTTAACCTGTTTTAATTTTATTCCTTTAATTTTTTGGACTCATTCACAACAGTTGTATTGTCACTAGATGAGAAATATCCTTATTTAATTTGTAGGGATAGAACAGAAGGTGAACCCTGCCATAGCCTGGGAATAATGTTAGGAGGGAGAAGTAGAAGAGATAGAACAGAAAAATATCAATGTTTCTAGATTCTAGAAGCGGAAAAGTGGTATTTACATGTTGGATTATGACATTAAATCATTCTCATTTTATGGGGAGGTTTTTCTCAACGTTCATCTCCATTTATCCACTATTCTCTTTCTTTTGGAAGGAAGAGATGGAATAGTTGGATAATCTATTCTGAGGGGTAGGAACTTTCCAAGCAGTCCAGGAACCACCCCTAGGTTAGTGTATTTAGTACTATTTCTTTAGCTTCGCTTACAGCGTTGGAGAGAATAACGTTTCAAGAATGCTTGCTGAGAAAGCTGATTTTGCTATGCAACTACACTGGCCTAGTGACTAGCTATACACTAAATTTAGACCCAGGCCTCTGAAAAATCAAGGCCAGTTGTGCATTTTGGATCTACAGTATATTCAGATTTAAGTCCCTTCTTCAATACATCAACACCCTGTCTCCTAACAAACAAGGTTAAACCTCCACACAAAATCTATTAAAGTCTCAAAGACAAAATATGTGTCAATCATAAAGCTGCTTCCAATGCTAGTGAATGTGCTTTATGAGAAGGCCACACCGACAGAACTGGTATTTATTGCCATGGCATCACATATACTGCATCTGATTAAACAGAGTGCATGAATTTTTTTTCTACTTTGTTTTGAAAGACACTGCTGCAAAAAAGGCTAGGGCTTTTCAGCTACTACTGCAGTAATTTGCAATAGGTTTAAAGGGAAGAGTTACTATTGAAGAAAGAACTACAAAATGTAGCCATTACATGATTTCTTTTTGCTATTTGGGTTAAGAAACACATTTAAAAATGGAAAAGGAAGTACACAGAAATAAATTGCTGATGAAATAGCAATGCTTGGAATGTTTTGCAAAATTATTGTGGGAAATAGGTTTGGAAATGACTTGGCTTTTTATTGTGTGAGAAAATGATTAACAGGCTTCCTTAAAGAAAAAAAAAATTGTTCTATTGTATCTGGTTTTTTAATAAGACATTTTGACATGACTGTATTATGGTTCCTTCAAAGTAATCCTAAACATAAAAACAACTTGCATGAATAAAAATCACAAATTGGCATCTTTCTTTAAAATGATCCTTATATGATGTTTTCTTTTTTCTTTTTTATATGATGTTTTCAAGCTGCTTCTCTATATGCCTCAACCTAAATGACCACTTGAAAAACATAAAATGAAGTCTCAGGCAAATGTTTATGCTATTCTTATACCAAGACAACTTTATGCTATGCTATAAAGTAGTTGCTTCAAGCACAGCATGTTGTACGAACCCAATGTATTGTGTTAATTCTAGAAAGCAAGGTTTTCATATTTTAGTATATGTATTTCATCATAATGTTAGAAAAGTTTATATACTATATAAACTTATGGGACCATGTTAAAATGAGCTATTAAATGCCTAAGATGCAAACAAACAAAATCTATTATGTTTTATTCTAAAAACCTCAAATAGTTGCAAAACAAGGCGGACAATATGCAAGGACTATCTATATACACTACTATTGTAAATCTAGGCCTCTATGGATTGCTTTCTTATTTAAATTCAGAATAAGTTCCTTACAACATCATCTTTTTATAAACATTATAGCAAATGAGAAACCTTTTGTTTAGAACCTACTTTGTTATATGTAACAGTATATCATCATTTAAAGATTCACACTGTTCACACATATACACTTTCATGCGGTTAGTACCCATAACTTTGATTAAGTTTGATGAATCAAATGAAACCTTGCAGATTGATCAAATCAGTAGACAATGAAGGACTGAGGCTAACCTAGTCTAATTTACTTTGTACTGAGAAAACGGATTTTATTATTAAATTTGAATAGCAACAAAGAAGGTAGGCATAATCTTACATAAAGAAACTAACTTTTAAATTGAAACAAAAGTTTGTCATCGCAGTTGCTTTTTGCTTACACATTTGATAAATATGATCGCATATTTTGAAAATGTGCATTATTAAAATGCTTGTACTTCAGTTTTCTGTTCTGCAAGACAAATAGATGGATTGTTTGGGAGGGCATTAATGTAAAACAAATGTGTACATCATGTAATGCTAACTTAGGAGGAAAAATGTAAGCAGCAGGAATTTTTTTCACCACACAATTGTTAAGGATCTTTTTCAGCAGCTGTTTCAAATAGATGTGATTAATGGGGATAATTGAAAAACTAAAAACAGATCTAACATCATATATGTCTCATGCCCTAATGCTGCAAAAGGGTTAGTTAATATCTGTACAAAAACAACTTGCATGAGTGGATTTGTTTCACAGAAACAAATTAGGCACACACAAACACACACATACACACACACAGAGAGAGAGAGAGAGAGAGAGAGAGAGAGAGAAAGAGAGAGAGATTCAATTTCTCTACTGGAAAGAGGAACAGGCATTCAAAAATTACAAAAAGTTATGATTTATTTTCAGTGATTCTAGAAATCTCTTGGATGAGTTTTTTGAAATTAAAAGTGTGGGTAGAATTATCATCAACATAATGAGATTTGAATAAAAATCTCATTATAGCTACCACAAGTAAATGGACCACTAAACAAAGTAATGAAAACACTGTGGAATTATGGTTCCAAAGAACAAAATTGATTTTTGGAAGTCTATTCTGAATTTTCATTCATTCACACTGCCCTCTTCATGAAAGAGCTTTGGAAACAGATGATGGAAAACAAATAACTGAAGACTCTCTTAGACACATACCATCAATCAATATGCTGAATTGTCTAATTTCCTCAAGAAAGGAACTTTTCTAGTTTGCTATGTCATACATTAAGAAGTGTAGATTGAAAATGAGTAGAGTACTTGAAGACAAATCAGGTATGAAGACTTTTATAGCAAGATATAATGTTGGTTACTGTGATTGTTTATGCCTGATCGTTACCAACTTTTTTTGGCAGCTCAAAAGAAGACAAATTTTACTTGTGACATTGAATTCTTAGCTCTGTAGAAACTGTAGAGATCCAGGAACTGGAAAAGTTGTGCAGAGAATTTGGATAGTCACAACTTAACAACAACCATAGAAGAGGGGAAAAACTCTTCTTTCAGATATTTCCTGCTAAAATAAAGACAGAACTTTTTTTAAGACTTTAAGCTCACTATACGATTTTAAAAGCCATTTTCCCTTACAGTAGAATATTTTTAAGAAGATCCTACTGCTCACAATTGATATTCAACACTGGTACCAAACTGAATCTCTTCTTGGTGTTCTACTACCAAAAAAAAAAGATAATGATTTTTGAGAAAAAATCTGCTGCTTCAGTTAGACCAGAATGAGCACTAAAAAGGAAGGCTTACAAAGATCAACAAGAGCCATATGTATAAATGCTGGCTGTTGAGGATCACAGAATCTTGGAATTGGGTAGTTAAAGATATTGTGAGAAAGTGGTAAAAGTCAACTTTAGTAAGAATTTTGGAAAAATATTTATAAATGTATCAATACAAAATATTCTGATGGTCCTAATTGTTTGTGGTCACCACCTCCAATATAAGTTTCCAGCCTAGCAGACACAACCTCAGCAGCATTTAGATATATCCAGAAGCCTCTCCTAAACTAAATTCAATGCAGTACTCTTTGTCAGAGGTTTGCAATTTTGTTTTCAGTTGTGCTTGACTTCACTTACTAGTTCCAAAGCAATAAGAAATGTTGCTTTATAATGTTTCCTACACAGCAAATAGCTGGATGATTTACAACTATTCCCAAGTCTGAAAACGAAACAGATCTGTGGTGCTTCAAACACCATCTTAAAACTATTCTTTCTGTGCATAGGATAATCCCTGCTATCTCATCTAGGAGGATTAAAAAGACATTTATTTTAGTTTCTATAAGTAGGTTCAAAACCTACAGATTGTGTTCAATTAAAACCGAGGCTTATCATGGCAGCCACCTTACTATGATTTCCCCCAGTCTGTAAGGTAGCCAAAATACAGTGGCATAATTTGTTGCATTCAAACAGCCAATCTCGATTCTGCCTCAGAAATAAATCTCTTTAGCAGTGCTATCCCTACAGGTTTAATAGAGACAAGTGAAGGACAGCAATTCATTGCTAAATTTCCTTTCCAACTAGCATTTCTACTTTTGCATTCTAGATCAGAAAAAGCAGACACTCTCAGCAGGGTCACACAAGGAGTGAAGATTGTGTCAGTTGCCTACTTAAAGCAAGCAAACATTTATGTTTTGACAGCAGGGATATAAGAATATGCTGAAAATGGATTGTTGCTTTAATGATATTGCTAAAGGCAATAATGTCATAGTGCATGGGAGAAGGCAATGGTAAACCACTCCTGTATTTTACTAAGAAGGTCACATGAACATACAACATAACATGACTGACAATGTAGTGCTGCATGATAGGCCTCTGGACAGCATTCACTAAGGAAGTGACTTTTTAAAGAAGACCTGATTTGGAGTACTAATAGTGTTTATGACATGACCAGATTAAAACTGATTTGCCGTGCAGGAAAACTAAATTCAAACTTGTAATATTACAGTGAAAGCATGGAACTTAAGAAGGATGAACATGGCAAAATACAACCTAGTGAGAGAAGAAATGAATTAGTTAGGCATGGATATTTTACATAACCACAGATTGAAATGGACTGGAATTGTACACATTCGGACAGAAGATCATACTTAGGACATGAAAAAAAGGGAATGACAATGCTTTCATATAGCAAGAACAGTACTTGTCCACAATGCATTCTGTGACCAAGTAATATAAATCATTCTTCATCGACATCTCTTTAAAATAACAAGTTTATGCTTTAACCATTGAGAAAGAAGAAGAGAAAGTGATACAGTTTATAGTTATATTCAATTTGAAATAGACAGAATGTGCTAGCAAGATTAGCTGCTTAAGGTTCATGATGGGAATGCCATAGTTAGAAACATTAAGGAGAAAACTATAGTTGGGCTGTATGGCCAAGAAAACCAAAATGAAGTATGAGAATGATTTCTGCCAATCCAGTTTCTGTCAATTTCTTCATTGCTAACACAATCTTCAAACAACTAAAACAATGCCTGTATACATTAACAACACCAGATGAAGCACAGAGAAATCAAATAGACTATACTATTAGGGGAGAAATAGAGTTCAGTGATAATAGCAAAGATGTAGCTTACATCTTACTGTCAAACAAAAAAAACCCCTACTTGCTCATGTGCAGTTTCCAAGTTAAACTAAAGTGGAAAAACAAAGCCAGTCAGTTTCTATGATATGATTTTAGACATATACCCACTATTTTCAAGGAAAACATCAGTAATCATTTTGATGTTTCACTGATAGGAAACCAAAATAATTGTGGAATGAAAAGAAATACGTTGTTAAAGATGAATGTGAACAGAGACTGTCGAAGATTTTAAAAAAACAAACAGAAGAAAGTAACTGGATGACTGAACATATGGTGGAAATTGCCAGGAAGATAAGCAAAAGCCAAAAAAGACAACAATCTCATGAAGGAACATAATAAAAAATTCCAGAGGCTATTATAAGAAACAAGAAGTAGCATTATGACATCTATAAAGATGGGGAGAATGGAAACAGATACAGAAATATCAAGAAAGTCTTCCAAAAGATTTCTGAACTCAAATGGAGTTTCCAATCTCAATTTAGTGTGTTACGTGATGCCAGTGGACAGATAGCATCTGATTCACAAAAGATGGACGAGTGTATGAAATTCTATACAGTACAGATGTCAACATCCAAGCTATATTAGGAAATATTCCATACTTACAAAACCTCAAGCACTATAAAATGAAGTTAGATCAGCCCTCTGGTCAAGGCCATATACTCTCCTCTTGTTTATTCAATCTATATGCTGAATATATACCAAAGGAAGTTTGCCATAAAGTTATTTTTTCACCACTATTGTAATTCCAAATGGTTGCTGAGGTAGATACTAAGCAAAGTACTACTGCGTTTTAGCAGAACAACAAGACCAGACGGAAAGATAGCACTGTCTCATCTTTGTCAAAATCAATACTCTTTCAAACTCTCTAGTTTTCTGGCAGGTTGTTTCAGATTCAGGCAATCATATTACTCTGCAAAATACCCCAAATGTACTCTATTACATGAAGCATCAATGTATTTGTATAACATCTGGCTTTTTCTTTCTTTCTTACAGCTAGGATTATCTCAGATATTAAAAAAGGGGCAGGATGCACAAATCATTTGCAAAATAGTTCATGTTTTAGATTAATGGTTAAGAATTTTAAACCGTATTTCAGTTTCCTACTACAACCCTTTTATCTTTTATTGTTCAAATACTTCCCTCAAACAAGTTTCCTGTTCTCATAATAATCATAAAATCTATAGTATTAAAAATGCTAGTCAACGCACAAATCTTTCTTCACTTGTACTGGAATTAAGGAATTGAAAGAAAAAGAGGCCTGAAAGCTGCAGATATTCATTTCTTTTATAAGATATCCTACTCAAATCCCAAAGGATAAAACTTGATTTCCTTCCAGGAAATCACATACTGTTGCTTTATATCCCCTTCAGGAGATATGGGGCAGTCAGCTTTGGTGGTATCCGATTCCAGCTGAGATTTTTTTCTCTCAAGAGAGGTTTTTGCTTTCTTAGTGACTTTATGCACCAGTTTTTTATTTAAAAAAAACTTGTTTCTTACGTTTCCTCATTCCCAGTTTATTGAATGGCTAACCTTAAGCATACAATGGCATTTTGCAAAGCTCTAAAAACATCAAGCCTGGAAGTTCTGATAACGTGAGAAATCCATATCAGGACTTCTTTGAATGATTGCAAGTTCTATTTCGGTTGCTACTTTGTATTTTTTTTTAACTCTGGTTGTTTTTGTTTTTTATTGTTTTTATTGTGAGCTACCCAGAGTCATGTATATTAAGATGAGGGTTCTATAAATTTACTAAATAAATTAATACAGGAATAACTTCATTTAAGTTTTAGATCCTGAATCAAATACTATAAATATTATTTTCTGTAAAGGGGGAATTCTACATAAATGTATTTTATAGTGTTGCTGTTTAGTTTATAGCATTTATACCACAATGACAATGTAAATGTTTAAACAAACAAACAAGCAAAAAGAAATGAGTCAACATTGTGCATATTAAAACTATAGTCCCATGAGCCCTTATTTGAGAGAATTAAACATTGGCATAGATGAATGCTTTACTTTTAACTATCACTAGTATATTCTAATTTGTTCCTGCACACACACATGTGCATATTATTCTCTTTGGGAGTATGGGTAATGCAAAAAAAGAATAAAAAGTGCTAGAAAAAAACTGAAATCGGGCAAAAAAATGTACAAGTGCAAAGTTTGTACACCTTTGTGCATACATTTATGCAAATAAAAAATCTTTCTCTTTTCTGGCAACAGTTTTCATCGATCCATGAACCTGTATAAATAATTCTTAATATTCTCACATTTTTGACTTGGTTATTACTGCATAATTAAATTCAGAGAAATGTAAACATGAAAGCATAACTGTGTATACATATTAGATTTTTTTTTTTTAAAAAAGGTTGCTTCTTATTAATAAATTTTTCCCAGGAAGTCAAAATATATCTGGCATAATTTAGTGGCAAAAATTAGCAAAAATTGGTACATGTAGAGTATTCACCAAATGAAGGGTTCCCCAAATAATTTTATAGGAATTAGAGAAATAGTTGGGGAATTCTGAATACAGGTAATCCTCGACTTACCAAAGTTCATTATGACTTTTTTTCATACTTATGACTGTTGCAGCATCCCCATGGTCACATTATCAAAATTAAAATGCTTGGCAACTAAGTCATATTTATGATGGTAGCAGAGTCCCTGGGTCACACGATCCTCTTTTATGACCTTCTGACAAGCAAAATCAATGGGGGAAGTCAGATTTACTTAACAACCATGTTATTAACTTAACAACTGCAATGATCCACTTAACAACTGTGGCAAGAAAGATTGCAAAATGGGACAAAACTCACTTAACAAATGTCTCAGTGGTGGTCATAAGTCAAGGACTGCCTATATATGAAGATAGTGGAATTTAGAGTAAACATGTTAAAACTTAAGCTACATTTGAAAAAAATCCCTACGCTTGATCTTTCAAAGAACACTAAAGTCTGAGAATTTATTGAAAGCCGGTATCTGCTGAGATTGTATAGATAATATTTGTAAATTGAGACCATTACTGAGATTTGCATAAATAGTTGAGGTCTAGTACTTCCACTTGGGTTTATTAAGTTAGTCTGGCTATGGAAATACCAGTTAGTAGTTATCTAAAAGCAGACAAAGCTTCCTGAGAAGAAATGTGGCCAATGTGAATAGTCTTAATTAAATTATTATTACAAAAACTGAGTGATTCTGAAACAAAATCTGAATAATAAAGTACTGATTACAGAATTTCACAGCATCACCAATTAAAAATCTTTTTTTAATAGAAAAGCTAATCTTTGTAGCTTAAAGATCTATTAAATATTAAATTACCATACATAAGGCCATTTCTTGGCATGAAAATGATTGTT
>JANHFO010003347.1:280987-295170 GCA_032468095.1 Pareas carinatus
TATACCCAATAGCTAATATCTATTTCAGGTCACTGCTCCATATTTAAACTTATACATTTAAACTTATACATTTTAAACTTTATATGACTTTGAGGGTGGAGGAATTTCCCACCGACGGGATTAAGGTGAGGTTCATTTTGAGCCTGCTGTCCGAGCCCGCAGCTCGCTGGGCCACCCCATTGCTGACGCAGGCCAGTCCGATCTTGGATAATTACACGCAGTTCTGTGCGCAGCACCGCCTAATGTATGAGGATTCCCTGAAGGCACAGACTGCGTGCAGGCGATTCAAGGAATTAAGGCAGGACAAGGTGTTGCTCCAGGACTATATTCATGAGTTCCAACTGTGTAGCCGGAACTTGGCCTGGAATGAGGCGGCCCTGATGGATGCTTTTCAGGAAGGTTTGTCTGAGGAGATGCTAGATGAACTGGCCCAGGTGGACCCTCCTGCAAAATTAGAAAAGTGCCTGTTCTTTCAGTCCACCATGGAGTTCCTGGGGCACCGTATTTCTCCAGACAGCTTGGCCATGGAGTACGGCAAGGTGGAAGCACTACGAGACTAGCAGCCTCCTCATAAGGCCAAGGACATACAGCAGTTTCTGGGGTTCACAAACTACAACTGGGTTTTTATTCCCTGATTTGCCACCCTGATAGCATCTCTCATGCGGCTCCTGCAAAATCAGACTCATTTCTGCTGGAGCGCCCCGAAGCTGTTGGCGTTTGAACAGTTAAAACGTGCCTTCATGCAGGAGCCCATCCTCAGGCATCCAGACCTGCATTGCCCCATTGCAGTGGATGCGGTACTTCTTCAGGCTCAAACATCTGGTGGCATCCTTTCCCCCTGTGCTTACCACCCCCAAAAGGCTCACCCTGGCAGAGCGCAATTACACCATCTGAGAGGAGTTGCTGGCCATCAAAGTGGCATTCGAGGCTTGGAGGCATCATCTGGAGGGGGCCCGTCACCAGGTGGAAGTGCAGACTGAGCACAAAAACCTGGAGTTCCTGCAGGTTGCTAGAAAATTGAACCAGTGTCAGATCCATTGGTCTCTCTCTTTTGCTTTGTAGAAAATGTTTATCAAATTTGGCTGCCCACGTCGCACACAGAGAAACCAGCAAGATAATCACATGATGATGGAGGAGGAACCTTAACGGCAATCAGTTGAATTACGCATGAACACCCAAGATGCATCAGTTTTAGCATTCCTCGCCTCAGAATAAATACTAGTTCTTTTTCCTGTAGCCTTTCTGAATGTATTAAACAACAACTTATTCTATGATATGGATTGGTTGTTTCATTAATAAGGAAGGGAATGCTGAGAATTTGATAGTATGCTAAAATTCATCTTAACAGTAAACATTTCTGCTTTATTCCAATTTTCCACACATGCAAGCTGGAAGTTGGGAAAACAGAGTGATACAGTTTTTCAATCTTCTTATCTTCGAAGTCTTGGCTAGGCTTTCAACAGCTAGAGTAATGGGCGAGGAAAGCTTTGAAAATTCAAACAGTTCTTGTTTTGGCTCACATCATGGACAAGTAATGAAGGAGGTAGGATTTGATTTACAACCTTTCCACCCGGAGAGAAAAAAGCCTGAATTAGCCTTTACGTATTCTTTAAGCTTCTTGCAAAGGATTTGTGACCCCAAATGGCTGGAATCATGGGCTCACACCCTTTCCCAAAATGTTTTACCTGGGAGGGGCACTGGGGAACGTGTATCCTCCTTTGAACAGTTAGGCAAGGAATTTGAAGACCAAGAAAAACCTCCTACCCCAAGTGGAATATTTCAAATATATCTTTAATTTCTTCTTTGATAGTTTACACCTTCATCTCTTTGATCAAAGAGTAAATGTTGTTCTTATTTTGTTAGGAAGTTTCAGCCATCGCAATAGCAGAACAATAAATTACTAAGGGCGATAAGATAAAATCACAACTTCTACCCTTATATTCTCCATGAGCTTTTTTTCCCCCACCAGCGGTATTCCATACTTCCTTTATTTTGACTTGAATTAACAACCTTCTATTTGTTATTTTACAGAAAAGAAGGGTTTCCCAAAATGGTGCACATCTTCAAAATGAAATGATCAAGTGTAGCAGAACAGAGCCTCTTTTAACTTAATAAAAATTAATAGTCTTTTAAAGTGGTTAAGAAATGAAAGGCATGGCTTACTGTCCATTGGCAAAATAAATTCCAAACAGCAAGTTCTTCGGCTACAAGCTGATTGAAGTCAACGTCCCCCTGTCAAATTCCTCCTTGATCTGCTTAGCTGAAAATGCTGCCTGTTCCTTTAAGGAAAATTTGTCATGTATGGATAGGGAAGGAGTATGACTGTGGGAAAACATAAATTGTTATAGAGAGCTACTAATGTCTTATCTAGTTTGGCCACTCACGTGTCTCTGTCACCGTGGCAGCAATCTTATTCCCATGACAACGCTACAAATATCCTGGGACAAGGAGAAACCTAAAAAAACTCTGCCTTAATATTGTGATCCAAACTGTGAATCGTCAGAATCCGCCTCATCCTTAATGGAATCTTGATTGCCTGCCAGCCTTTGTAGTCAGGCTGGCATGAATTTTGCAATGAGTACTTGTATTAGTTACTTTGATCAGATCAGAAAATATGGGAGTCTGACATTATGTTGATTCCCAAGGTTTGTTTTTTTTTGCTTACCCTGGGACTCTAAGGAGTGCAGAGTGCAGAGATTATTTTTATTTTCCTTCACCTTTCGTTACTTGGAATTTTTGAGCAGAAATGGCTAGCCTGCAAATGGGGAAGAGAAAGGTATTTATCTGATTGATTCCTTTGACAAACCAGTGTACCTGAAAATTCCAGGGAGGAAATGGTTGTCAAATTCCTCCTTCTCTCCTTAGCTAAAAATGCTGCCTGGTCCTTTAAGGGAAACTTGTCGTCTATGGATAGGGGAGGGGGTAAGAATATATACTGTGAGAAGATATAGATTGTTATGGGTAACTACTAATGCCTTATCTTATTTGGCGGCTCATGTGTCTCAGTAGTCATGGCAACTATCCTATTCCCATGGCAATGCTACAGATACCCTGGCACAGGAGGCTGGACTGAAAACACTTCTGCCTTAATATTGTGGGGAAAACTTTGAATCACCAGATTCAGCATTTCTTTTCCAGAGTCTTTAATTGCCTGTTTAATACCTCTCTAATAATCTCTGTTTCAGTTTCTTTGGGAGAGTAATATGGGGACTCTGACATTATGGTGAATCTCCATTAAACTTTTTGCCTACCCAAAAAACTGTCCTGGGAGCACAGCTTTTATTTATTTTTTCTTCATCTTCTGTAACTTTGAACTTTTGAGAAGAAACAGATGGCCTGCAACAGGGAATAGAAAGATATTTATCTTTGGTCTACTACTGTGATCCCAGAGGAAGCAGACCTATGAAGTCCTGCCCAGCTGAGGCAGAGGCCATTATCAGGACAGGGAAAAGGAACTGTAATTAGGGCTTCCATGTGGGAGCCAGATTTACAATCAGGAGAGATCTCTCAATGACAAACTTCTGCAGCTGATTATTCTTCAATGGTAACGTAGCCCAGACCTTCCCAACCAGGACTTCAAGCTTCTACCTATCAAGCATGGCTGCCACTTGGACTGGAGGCTCCTGCAACAACACAAACTGTGAGTCAGTCCGGCCAGAGGGCCTAAGGAGCCCCCACTTTATGCTTCAAGAGGGACAAATTGCCCCAGCTGGCCCAGATGCCACAGCCAGTACTTTGCCATTAGGTCAAATGGGGCAGGGCCCAGAGAGATGAACCAAGTTGGTTCACCAATGGAACCAACCCCTGGCTGGGTTTGGCCCCTCAGCAGGGGTTCCTCAGATGGATCTATGTGGGCAGAGGAATGAGGGAGAACCTGAAGGCATTACCCATTGGATTCCAGCACAATCCCACCACAACCAGGGCAACCTGGGGTAGGGCAACACATTCTCTTCTACCCGGGCGTCACCCCAGTTTGGGGAATTGGTGGCATACCGACAGCAGCACCCCCAGGGGTGGGAGTCTCGGTGACTGGGCCGTATGAGGTGCCTCCTTTTATTGTAAAGTTTGATGGAGATCCAAAGAAGTTACATTTCTTCTTAACTCAAGCCTGTAGTTATTTAGAGCAATATGGAGGGGTGTTCCCAAGTGAGCGTGCATGAATTAATGCCATTTCAGCCTGCTTATGGGGGGAAGGCTGTGGTCTGGTTAGGGAGCTTATACGACCGGGACGCCCTCAAACTATTGGCTTTTGATGCATTGAGGCCCTATGCAACATATTCAAAGACCCCATGAGGGCAATGGAGTCCGAAATCAAGCTTTGTTCCCTTAGACAAGTGAGGGACTCTGTGGATGAATATATCCAAGAGTTCCAATTGCTAGCCTGTTGCTTAGAAGACTGGCCCTGATGTATGCTGATGAACCAATTTCAAGCAAGTTTGAACAGCGTTATTATGGACTATTGCTTATCGAGAGGAATCCCTGACACCCTACAGTCAGCTTCAGAGATAGAGTTGCAGCTAATAAAATATAGTAGGGCCCAACCCATAGCTGAGAAGAGAACCTAAAAACCTCCTGAGATCCGGTCAGCCTTTTCTGGTGATTGTTGGGGAAGAGGTTTCCACAATGTGAACTGTGATCGGGAAACCCTATGCCAATACAACTGTTTCCGTTGAGAGAAAGAGTGACATCAGGTTGCGGAATGCATGCATCTGGAACCCATCAGCCTGCACCTCCTTTTCCTCCCACGGAGGGCGGAAGGCCCACTGCTACAAAAAGAACTAAAAGAGCCAAGGCCGCACAACAAGTTGTGGAGCCCTTGCAACTCACCGAAGGAGAAGGGGCTCAGGCGGAAGAAAGGCTGCATGTTGCCTATTACAAGTGCTACAGTGAAGGCAAGGAAGACCCAGTGGTGAGTGGTCCTATGCCCCCACTTTTAGTTACTGTTGATATTAAAGTCCCTACTTCTGGGAGGTTGGGCTTGGTAAAGGTCTGATAAAGCCCTGTGAAGTCTTGCTCCTGTCATGTAACAACTTCTCCACGCTGCCCAACAACTCACAAAAGACACAGCATTCTATTCCAGGTTACCACAAGATCGCAGCCATGGCAAGGAAGAGGAGAGTCAGAATTGGAATCCTAGGCGAATCGATTTGCTTGAGTATAAAGTCCTACCTACGGTAGTTCCACTTTACTCCCGGGTCGGTTTTCAAAAATATATTATCTGGGTGCCGTGCGGTTGAGGTAGAAACACAACTTTCTGCATAGAAAGTGGAGGTGGGAGATAATGCGTGGTCTCTCCCCTTCTCCACCTCCAGTTCAAGTTACCAGCCTAATTTCATTCTCCCATTGAGTCAGGTTTTATCCACCCTACTCTCAGGTGCTGGATTCATTTCTTTCCATTCAATCATTTTTGAGTGTGCAGTGTAAAAACATTGAAGCAATCAAATAGCTACTTAACTTTATTGATCTTCATTTGAGCTATAAGGCAAGGCTGATGTCCACACAGAGGAGTTATGCTGGAATGATCCCTGGGAGGTCACACCAAGTTCAGCAGATATCTTGCCTCCTGATGCAATTGTCTCCTGGGCAACAATCTAACCTTGACTGCTGTAAACATCTCTAAACAAATACATTCCCTACTGGTTTATGCTCCCAGCCCCCTCTGGCAGATTTCTACTTTAAAGTACAGTTACCCTTCTAATCTAACTAGTGAAAAGTAGGAATTTGACAGATAGCTTTCATCAGCAGGTGGCAGTCTCTGCTTCTCTGCTTAAATTTCAGTTTGTGAAAGTTCTCCCTTTAAATTTTAGGCAGTCGCAAGAACTTTACAGAGCTTTGTTCTCCAAAATTTCAAGCTTCAAGCAGGAACAAATTTTACAGTTGTGTTTTTACATCCCCAAAAAGAGTGACTGTACGCTCTGCTCTGCCTGGAAGGGTGCAGCTGTGCTTCTCCAGAGCCACAAGGAGAGGAGAGGGAGGAGAGAGGGGAGGCAGTGGGACGCTTTGTTCTTTACCCTGCATGGAATTTGGACAAAACTTTTATTCACACTGCCAACCTGGCAATGCACTCGCTCCTTCCCATGCTTTACCTGCTCTTTTAATGCCCCTCTCTCGAGAAGCCCAGGATGGTTGTTTCCTTCTCCAGTCCTTCGCTGCCCGCTGCGTACGTACGCTTGTCTCTGAGCAATAAAAAAGATGTATGGGAGTTGCCATCTTAGCCATCATCTCTCTTGCTTGTGAAGTCTGATACAAGCTATTGGAGGTATATTGGAGATCTATTAAACTGGAATTATTCTGAGAATATTTGGTTGAAGATGGAAATTATTTCTCCTTCTGGAGATCCGTCGCCGACTCACCCTTGTGTCCTCTCCACGGCAATTCGAACTGGCCCAGCTTGAAAACCCCTAAGACTCCACCGTTCCAGACGCTCCGGGCTCCTCTCTGCCACCAATAAAACACTTTTGGGGGGCTGCATGTGGTTTTAGTCTCTCCAGATCAAGTCACAAGAATCTTCACTGTGCTGGACTCCCTGAAGGTGATTTTCCAGAGGAAAATCACCTCCGATTCCCGATTCCCAATGGAGTGACGAAGTCTGTGTTGCTGCTTTCCTCCAAGTTGTCTGTTCATCCCTTACTCTACCCTTAGAGCATGATTGTCTGCAACTTGAATCTTTGTTTTCATATGTTTTCATGATGATGCAGAAGAGTTAACTGCAATTTTAGAATGTAAACCTGACATTAACTTTTATTATGAGTTATCTATAAACCTTTCACTACAAGTGAAATAAGAACTTCAAGACAATCTGCAACTTTTAAAAAGACAAGTCTGGGACTGTTTTTTATTTGGACATTAAAAAGGTGGAGAAATCGCTGAGAAAAAGAGAAGCTTGTTCAACATTCCAGAGAAGAAAAAGGTTTTACTCCACAAAGACAAGTTGAAAGGAGTGACTTAATTAGAATTAGGATGGATTTCTCTCTGTTTGATATTTGTAATTGAAAGAAAGTCTTAATCTAAAGTTTGAAAATGTATTTTTACCTTATATATAATGCTTAAGTAACTTCTAAGTTTGAAAAATATTAATGAAAGTATACTTAAGAGTATTTGTGTCAAAATAAAGTCAAAGAAAAAGATTTATTAGTTTAAAGAAAGTCTAGAGTTCTAAAAAGGATGCATACAAGAAGAAAACGTTCTATGAGGGTAACTTGGATGGAGTGACTTAAAGTTAATAGTGAACTTTAAGGTATGCATGTTAAGAGATAGTTAAAAATAAAGAATGCATTAGAATGTCTTGATTCCAGAAATATTGTTAAAGAAAATTGTAGCATTTCAAAATGGATTGGAGGGAAGTATTTTTCCCTTTATAGTCAAAGAATTTGACAGAATATAGTGAATTTTGTTAATATAAAGTGTGATAGTTCATAAGATTATTAAATCTAAATAGAAATTTATATTATTTCCAATGCAAGGAAGATAAAGCAGAAATGATTAAACTGATTGTTTTATTTAAAGAGGAGAATATATTTAAGTATGTTTTTTTTTAATTTGGATACCACTTCTGGATTTTGTGCTTGGGTTAGGAAAAAAATTAAAATTTAACCTTGGCTTTGCCGATTATATAGATTTGTTGTAATAGAAATGACTAGTTATATCTTATATGTAAAAGCAAAATGTTGAGTCTGAAATTTATCTTGTACTGTGCTAGAGAGAGTAAAAAGTCAATGTTTTCTCCCCTATCCCTGTACCATACATTCTCTCTCTCCTTTTCCTTTTTTTCTCCCTTAACCTTTTACTTCTATTTAAATAATAAAAATAATTTTAAAATAATTAATGTTCTTACCAGCATCTAAGTAAAAGACTTGTTTTTCTCTGCCATGAGGTCAGTGGTTTCTGCAGGCCTTGTTTGGTTCCAGCCTGGCCATGTGGCTGACTGGTTTCAATGAGCAGCTTCAGGGAGTGGGTCAGCCTTTTTTGGAGATCTTTGAAAAGTAAGTGTTGTATACTTGAGTTGTTGAGGCATTGAAGAGACGAGGTGTTGAAACAAGATCAGGTTTATTATATACAAGTCTGAATCAGAAAAGAAGGAGCAAGGACTGCTGTGCAGCTCTATTTATACAACTTACCATTAGGCGGCGACCAATGACATTGCTGGAAAACTCCCGCATGAACAACCCTGGATACAGGCAGTCTGGGGCTGCAACAGACCCAACTGTCAGCAATGGTTTACAAATATGCTGGCAGCCATTGCGATGGTTCCAAACGGTGCGGAGCCACTGGAAGTTCCTGATCTACCCTCTTGGCTCACTGACTGTGTTGACTGGGGGTGTGGAACCTGGATTCGTTGGGTCTCTCAGAGTCCCTTTGGTTGGTCTGTTCTGGTAGACCCAACCCAAAGTCTAGTGGTGGAATGGGTTCTGCCAGTCTAGAACTCAGCATCGTTTGCCAGACAGGTTTGTTGGGCATGGTCCTTGCAGTTGAAACATATTCTCCTGCAGCCTGTTCCTCATGCTCGACTATGAGCCTCCTTGTTGCAGGCTATTGGGCCGCTGTTGTGCTGTCCCAGTGTTTGGCCCTCTCCCCGAGTGTCCTGATTAAGCACCTGGCTTGCTAGCCTCTGGAGCAGCTGATCAATGTGTGTATGAACCACTCGACCGCCTTCCAGGGCCACTTCATATGATGGTGGCCCTGACACTTTGGTGACTGTAGCTGCCAGCCACAAAGCCCCTTGACTGTAATTTTGGCCCAATCCCGGTCACCGACGTGCAATGAACCCAGAGGTTTAGGCTGCATTGGGTCCATGGCAACCCCGTTCGGGTGCAGCCGATCTTACTTTGTTATCAGACGCTTCCCTCATTGAAGCTCTGCCGGGCTTCTTTCTGTGGATATGCAGGGAGTCGTTTGTTGGCAGAGCAGAAAATCCGCTAGTCTGTGATACCAATCGCTGGTGACGAATCGCTTTAATGTGTCTTTGGTCGTCCAGACCATTACATTACATTTACATTTTATTACATTTATATACTGCCCTTCTCCTAACGGACTCAGGGCGGTTTACAGCCAGCTAAAATACAAACAAGACATCACATTACAAAAACAAATTGTGACACACGAGTTAAAACCATATTAAAACAATTATAATAAAAATGGCTGTAAATTTAAAAAGCCAATATAGAACCAATTTAAAAATCTAATAAAAATAATTTACTGTAATAAAAGGGTGGGGGCTAGGATAGCCCGGCTTGCATGAAAAGATATGTTTTCAGGGTACAGCGGAACACATAGAGGTCTGATATAGTGTGTATCTCAGGGGGAAAGTCATTCCAGAGGGTGGGCGCTGTCATAGAGTAGGCTCTCCCCCTGGGGGTCAACAGCCGACATTACCTGGCTGATGGCACCCCGAGGAGGCCCTCTGTGGGAGCGAACTGGCCGGTGGGAGGTATTTGCTGGTAGAAGGTGTTCCTATAAGTACCTGAGTCCTAAGCCATGGAGCGCTTTAAAGGTAATAACCAACATTCTGCCTGGCCGTTTGATGCCGAATGAAAGAGAGCCAAAGTGGCATGTCTTATCATGTTAGCCCTTCAGAAGGACTGAAATTCAGCAGCTATGAATTGAGCCCCCAACACAGTAGTGTGCTGACCTTCAAGCCTTCTTCAGCCACTTGGTTGCCATGAAGGTAATTCTCCACATGTAGGAGCGCCCTTGCTCGGGATGGACCACATCGAACTCTTCCAACTTGCCGACTCTGGCCATGGTGAGTTGTTCCGATCTCTTAATGCCTCGTGTTGATAAGGTTTTTGTTTGTCCTAGAATGGATCCTCAGGACTCTATGTCTCCAGCATGGCTTGCTGGCAGACTGAGGGTGTCAAGTTCTCTGCATTCATGTTTATCAAAATCAAACAATGAGTTCACAAGGAGAATAAGTTGGTTTTTAATGGATTCTAAACGTGCTACGAGTAGAACAAGCAAACACTTGAGTGTGAAATGCGAAAATTGAAGCATCTTAGGAGTTCATGCGCAGTTCAGCCGATGGCTCATTTTGGATCCTCCTCTTGATAGCCATCTCCTTGGCGACTATCTCGTCGGCTCCTCTGTGTGTCACATGGGTAGCTATATTAGATAAGAATTCCTAAACAGACAACTTTCCCTTTAGTTTCCCAGGAGGCCAATTCCCTCCAACTCCCAAGCATGGCAAATTTCTAATGAATAGAAGCCTGGTTCATTTCTAATCGTAACAGTGAGAATAAAGAATTTGACAGGGGGGGAACGTTGTTCTTACCAGGACTCTGGTGCCTAGTCTCACTCCTAGTGACTTCAGACTCTTGTTAACTTGGCAGCATATCCCACCTTCATCGCCACTGTTGTATACTCAAGTTGTTGAGGCATTGAAGAGATGAAATGTTGAAACAAGAACAGGTTTATTATATACAAGTCTGAATCAGAACAAAAACAGCAAGGACTGCACAGTTCTATTTATACAACTTGCCATTAAGCGGCGACCAATGATATTGCCAAAAAACTCCCGCGTGAATGACCCCAGAGACAGGCAGTCTGGGGCTGCAACAGGCTCAATTGTCAGCAAGGATTCAGCATTTTTCCACTGTCATAACAGTAAGCAAGCCATGGGAAATGGGGTGGGGGAGAGGAAAGTGGATCCGGGAAGCTACCCGGCCCAGGGCCTATGGAGACTTGGTGAGCAAAAAATGGGAGTAAGTAACTATGAGGACCCCAAGGGATTGTAAGTGAGCATTTATTTATTTTATTTATTTCTTAAATTTGTATGCCGCCCCTCTCCAAGGACTCAGGGCGAAGGTATCTCAGTGGGTTGGGGGGAGGCCTTGGGTGAATGATCTTGCCCACCTTGAGATGCCTCCTGCATTTAACGACCTGTGCATTTCACTACCAAATGTTTTAGGGAAAGCAGGGAAAATCAAGTTCATTTTATATGATTCACTCCAATGAATCCTCGGGTTACGAATGAGCAGACTCCATTACATTTGTAACATGAGGATTACCTGTATTTATTTGTCTACCTTTACTTACTATCTTTTCATGTTTATTTTTGTTTATTTTTGACCTAATCAAGACCATGTTCTCAGTTGTGAAATAAGGGAGTTATCGTGGAATTGCAACCAGCGTGATTTACATATTAGAAGAACAAAAGATTGCTTACATTTTTAAAATTAAAGCAGAGTTTAAGCCATTATAGTCCCATTGACATTAACGGGACTAATTTTTCATTTTATTATTCAACATTCATATAAAAGTAGTAGGGCTATGAATGGAATACCCAACTATTGTCTTATGAGGAAGAGACCTAACTGTTGTAGATAGCACCTATGGCTGTGGCTGTGGCACATTCAAGGATCTCCAGTTTAAAAAGATCAGGAAACAGTTGGTTTGTATGACCTCAGCCTGAATTTGTTGCTGATTAGAGAGGAAATTTTGGTCTAAACAAATCAATAATCTAGAAATGTAGATATGCTAGCATAATTTAGATATGCTAGATATTTAAAACTATGCTGTTAAACTCAAGTTGTATCTTTTAAAAATAAAGTTGTTATTATATAATAAAACATAGTAAATATTTCAACATATGCCATGCTTCTGAGTGTACAATTCACCAATCTCAAAAATATCAAATATATTATTAACCTTTTCTAATACATTTTGATTCCTACTCCTTCATCCTTTTTTTGAGCCATATATAAAATAAGTTCCAAATTTGAAAATAATCTGAATCTTCTTTCTCTTTCATTCTCATAGTCAGTCTATCCATTTCTGCATAACCTCTAAATTTTATATGTCCTAAAGCTTTGCTGGGAAGGTTGAGCGATAATGATATATCTAACTTATTTTTTCTTGTGGTGTACTGTAAAAATGCATGCTGAATAGAGAACAACTAAAAGGCTATGCAACACTTCCAAATGATATTAATAAATCCTCCAACAAAGTCAAAATACAAGTTGACTAATTTAGCACACTATCTGTTCTTGTGATATGAAGATACGAAGAATCATAACAAGAAGATGGAATGTTACCTGTCCTAAATCTAAATTAATCATTTCAAGGTTAAAATTTCTTCAGAACCTATGAAATTTATTTTTAAAAAACAATTGGTCTTGTCCGTTTTTCATGCCTTGCCAGTATTACAATCTATATAGACATAAATACAATCTATAAGACAACCAGCATTAGAGTGCATAAAATGAAAAACTATAAATTGCAGGTCTTAAATGTTTAGTGCTTTTTACACAACCATAAGGATGCTTGTTCCAAATAGGAAGATTTTCACCTCCCACTTTCTTACTCTGAGAAAGCTGTACATGCAGATGGACATCCAGTTGGTCAGCATCTTCTCAACCACAGATTCAGTCCTTCTCAGCATAAGCTTGGGGTTTTTAGAAGCAGAAGCATCAATTAGATCTACCAAGAGGTCCTTCATGATGCTGGTGTAGTACTCTAGTTTCCCATGCAATGCAACAGTCAGCAAGGAAGCCAGATTGCATCTGAAGAAAGAGTTAATGAATAAATAACTGAGACTGATAATACGGCATGCGATTCATCAATCAACATGAACAGAAATTAAAACCATGGTAACCTTCCAAATTGCTTTCACAAAGCTCCTCAAAAGTGTTGATGTTTCAAGCCATATGTATCACAGCTGTGCATAATCACATTGTATTATGCCACCCTTTGACAGAAATGAATGCCAATCCTTGCAAGGAAAAATGAGGATAATAATAGAGAAGGTTAACACCTGCAAGATGAACTACAGCATGGCAATGTTTTTAAAGTAAGACCAGAACAGCAGGAGCATTTGATTTCTAAAGAAGGATATATTTCATTGCAGATACAGCCCTTGAGAGCCAAGGCTACTTGTTCAGACTTACAATACAATAATGATAAAAACGCTCGTTCTACTTAGTTCTTTTTAGATTTCTTATTTCTGATTCTTTAGTCAAAGGTAATATAACCTGTCACCATCTGTGATTCAGCCATTTGTAAATTTGAGTACAAGACATTTTCTGCATTATCAATTTTCTATGTGGTTCCCAAAATCTGAGCATTTGTGATGTTATATGCATTGAATGTTTCTTCTCACAAAAGATGACAAGCCATATATGTTCAACCTGTTGGTGTCAAGATTGCTCCCAAAGTGTGTGTTCAAAAGATAGTGAGGCAAGGCAAACTAAAACAATTTTTTTCCATTTCACAGATTGCAGGGGCATTAGGGTAAAAAGATCAAAATTCTCTCTGGGATAAAAAGAGAACCAGAGATTGCCCACAAATAATCTGGTGTGCTGATTTTTGTGAGTAATTGGCAGAAATAGATATTTTTGCAACCGCTTGCGATCACCTGGGAGTTGTGGGTTCCATCAAGCTGCAAATGCAGCCTTTTATGGCTTCAAGGTTCAACCAAACTTTGTCTTTTTAATCACTTTTGGTTTCTTTTAGATTGAAATCCTTTGGAGCCATAAATCTACCAGTCACTGGTTCAGGTTCTCTTCAATCCATTTAAAAAAAGAAAGAAAACTACATGTTTCCAGCTTGTAAAATCTTTTTTTTTCTTTTGCAAGTTTTTGCAATCTACAGCAAAGGGGTGATTTTAGAATTGTTTTTGGAACGTTTTAAAATGCTATGGCTTTGTGATATTGATTTAAAGAAAGATTTGATGTTAATTAAAAAGATGCTCAAATGTCTTGTTTACATTTCAAACTAAAAACAAGATTTTGAAGGTCAATTACTAGAGAAAAAGATGGCTACTTGAAAGGAAATATTCGGTCTGTGAGTTTGTGAAATGGTTGAGCTTTTTAACCCTTTAGTTTAGTTCTTACTGAAGATGAAGAAATTCCTTTGCAAATTGAAAAAATGGACTTCAAGATGGACTTTAAAATTACAACTCAATTTTACAAATATTTTTAATGGCTGTTGTTAAGTAAATCACACAGTTTTTAAGTTTGATTCCATTCTCCCAAATGGGTCTTTTTTTGCCATAAATCAGCAAAAAAGTCTGCAGATTGTGGTCATATGATTGTGAAGCACTTCAACCAATTGTAAATATGAACCTTTTTCCAAGTGCCTGAAATGCAGTCATGTAATATGTGTGTGTGTGTGTGCTCAGACTAGCAAGAAGCCAAAAGCACCAGCCTGAAGATGGCAAGTGAGACCTTGCCGAAACATCACCAAGAGAC
>JANHFO010003347.1:295270-307815 GCA_032468095.1 Pareas carinatus
CAGCCGACATTGTCTGGCTGACGGCACCCTAAGAAGGCCCTCTCTGTGGGAACGGACTGGACGGTGGGAGGTATTGGACGGTGGGAGGTATTGGCTGGCAGAATGCGGTCCTGTAAATAGCTGGGTCCTAAGCCATTTGTTTCTTAATCCTTATGAATGCTAATAAAATAGGGCTGAACTTGTGCTGAGTTTCTCCTATCCTTATTTCATAATAAAAACTGAAAATCTGAAAACTTGAATAATTTTTCCATTCAGTCTGATATGGAGTAAGCGTTCATTATTTACATGCTTTGATTGAGTTAACATTACCTTCTAATTCAGTTAGCTGTCTAGTTTTCTATTTACTTCTTGGATTTGAACATATATATGCAACATTCTATATTTTGTAGCAACACAAACAATCATACCTAACTTTCATCAGTATGTTTTACAGTTCTGAAGTTTCCTGTCCAACAAATAATTAATGAAATACATTCCAAGATAGCTGGAATTAGTTCTCTCCCAATTCTGAATAATTCTTGATCTACACACCTCATAATTTGTATTAGATTCTCCTATCACTTCGAATAAAAAGCAAGTTTGTTCAGAATTATTGTAGCCATTATTGAACACAAGAGTTTTGCTATGATTCAGTTCAGTTTTCCTTTTTCAAAATAGCAAATTGTATTAGATAGCATGCATTAAAAGGAATTCTCTGTGCATTGGCTGAAATTTATATAGCTGTCTCAGTTACTCAAAGGGAGAGGAATACGGGAACATTGACATAGATAACTTAGCAAGATAATGGACTTTGATAGAATGAAACTCTCCTGAAATTTAGTGGATCAGCCATGTGACCATACAAATGTCCCTTACTTATGTGCATTGCCATAATGATGATATGAAAGCACTAGTTCTGAACTCTCACAACTGAAGCTTTTACAATCAGTAAAACATAAAAAATAAGACTTTCAAATATAGACAAGAAAGCATTGTAGCCCATTGCAAAAGACTAATATAAATAATCAATCATGGGAAAGTTGGAAGAAATATTATAGAAGACAGATGAAAAGTATCACCTGTTAGAAACATTAAAGGTGATTTGAAAATCTGCTGCACTTTTTAGCCCTGAGACAAAGGAATAAACATGTAAATAGATAGTTTTCAGACTGATTTATGAACATTGTAACTGACATTCTGTAACAGTGTATTAAAAATAAAAAAGTTAACCCAAGGTGCTGCTTTGCAAATTCCAATTTTGACATAATGTTCCTTGTTATTTTAAAATCTTTGCTGAATGGAAGTCTTCACTTTTACGAAATATTAATGGGTTTCTTTGGCAATCCTAAAACAAATTTGCTCTTTTGTTTAACTAGTTTGGCATAAGCAAATGATACTATGACTTCCGTGATCAAGATGGCAATCTATAAAAATCAGCTTCAGGCACAAATTCTTCTCATTGAAGAAATATATAATTATAAATGATTCAGTATCACAACCAGAGGGTGTTGTGTCTGTCTGCATTGTTTATTTCTTTTTTTCAGTTAGAACTTTATTGCAGACAGAAGAAAACAAACAAAGAAAAATTCTTAAATTAGATTAACCACCCGCTCCCAAAATTAGTGATTTTAATTTGGAGAGAAAACAATAAGATGTCTATTGAAAAGGATCATTCTAATACATCATAGAATGATTTTAAATCTTAATGATTTACATCATTAAGGAATTCATATCATCAGGTGTAAATTTGTAGCATGGATAGAAGGATGAAAAGGTGGCACAGGCTTTTTCCTTCCTAACCAAAATTTGGTGGGATAATAGCCAAATTTCATGATGTCATCTCAATTTTTCTAAAATTATCGAGATGTTACAAAACAGGTACTGGAAAGATTTACCTCTATGAGCATCCCTTTTTCTTTTTTCTTTTCTTTTTTTGAGTTTTAGTTTTTTATTGTAATATGTATTTGATAATAGGCATCATTTATGAATTCTAGTCTTGATTTGTACATCATCTTCAATATCATATATATATGATTTTGCAAGAAACCCAAAGCACCAGCCTGAAAATGGCGAGTGAGACCTCGCCGAAATAATCACCAAGATATTCTCTATTCTACACGGGATAAGACCTGAACACATCTAGACCTACACAAGAAGCCAAAGTCTAACAAGAAGCCAAAAGCACCAGCCTGAAGATGGCAAGTGAGACCTTGCCGAAACATCACCAAGAGACTTTCCACTCTACATGGGAAAAGACTTGAAAACACCTGGACCTACATACCTGTATCCGTGAAAATCTACGAAAACAAATAGGTCTAGGTGTGTTCAGGTCTTTTCCCGTGTAAGATTGAGAATATCTTGCCCAAGATATTCTCAATCTTACATGGGAAAAGACCCGAATACACCTAGAACTACATATCTGTACCCGTGAAAATCTACGAAAACAAATATATATATATATATATATATATTGATGGCTTTATATGCTGTAAAGTTCTCTTTCTGAGGCTGTCGTAAATCAGAACAATAATTAAACAACTGATTGTACATCAAGGATTATCTATATAGTTACAAAGAATGTTGCTATATAACTAGCACTCTGCTCCAGTTTATTAACTAATTAAATAAAAACACTTATTCTATAAGCCAAATATTAGGTTTAAAAAACACAGAGCAACAGTATAGAAGAATATAGAAAAACATTCTATTTTTCAGAAAGTGCTTTTTGATGAAAAACACTAGAGTAGAGTGATCTAATTTTTCACAATAACAGCTGTAGCCAGCTTGAATTAAATTTGTGCTATCTTACATTAGTTTAAGATTTCAAGGAGTCATACCTGTCTCGTACAGCAAAATCTTTTTGCTGCTCAAGAGCATGGACAAACACAATGAGAAAGTGCTTGTTGTTAAGTAAGGTGGAGAACAATGAAATTCCTTCTTCCATATTTGGTCTACAGTTTTCAGGAATCTAAGGAAAAAATGGCAATCTGGGTGAGAAAAGAATGCTTCATATTTTTCTTTCACCACATAATGTACAAAATATACCTGCCAATAACTGCATTGGAATCAATATTAAGACATACCACCCTACTATGCAAACAAAGGAAATTAATATTGAGTTTCCTATTATGAATCTAATTAATCAGATACGTATATTGTCTGATTTTTAAAGTAGATATTTGAACTCTTATTATGTCAAACCTCCTCCAATTTAGTTAGAACCCTTTTAACAGTAAATCTAATAGATACTTCATTATGATTTGTACAAAAAGTAGACTGTTCTCTGTCTTTACTTTAAAGAAATGAAAGCAACAATAGAATTCCTTGCATTGTACTCACATCGTTTTTAAAATTAAACTTGAGTAACTAAGCACTATTTTTAGAGTAATGGAAGTAGTAACCATTCGAGCTTAGACTGAATATTTTGGCTAAAATGAATTACTTTAGACATTATGAACAAGTACTACAGATGTAAGCAATGCAAATAAATCAGTGATATTAACTAACCTCTTCAGGAATAAGTCGAAGACTGAATATATAGTAGATATATTTTCACTACGCCATGTATTTTGACAAACATTTAATATGTTCCAGTTCTGTACAAGTCATGAATAGATTTCACCAGTTTCTACTATTTCCTTGAAAAGAAACTTTACTAGCCACTCTTAGTTTTTCTTTCCCAATATCTCAAATATATTGTATTTCTTAAGCACTCATAATAAAATGATGAACTGACCAGTACTACGGTAAGTATAATAGCTTAAGCTGGATTTACCAAAGAATTACATACTTTCCATTCCCCCAACAATAATGGATGAGTTTCTTGGATTTGAGATCCCATCTGGGAACTGAGGTGCTGGGAAGGCAGTATGTATCGCTCCTCATAGAGAGAAGAACACTAGAAAAAATAAACACAGAGGAAGCAAGAGAACATATTCTGAATTTACCAAAAATAGACATAGTTTAGTTTTTCATGTCTTTGCTAAATTGCATCTTAACAGAGCATTACTGTTTGACAGCTATAAGGAGATGTGATGACATGAGACCACTCATTAAAAAAGGCAATAGCAATAGCACTTAGACTTATATACCACTTCACAGTGCTTTATAGCCCTCTCTAAGCGTTTTACAGAATCAGCATATTGCCTCTAACGTTGTGCGTCCTCATTTTACCAGCCTCAGAAGATGGAAGGCTGAGTCAACCTTACATGGGTCAGGATCGAACTGTTGGCTGTAGGCAGAGTTAGAATGCAATACTGTATTCTAACTGCAGTGTCACCATGGCTCTTTATATAACTTTATAAATAACTTTATATGCCTTATGGAATCTTTAAACTCAATTGTCCAACATTCAGGCCTCTCTAGCAAAGAGAGAATTATTCAGAGATAATCCACAAAGTGTGACTATGGAGTGTCTGCACATTGTGCCTTAAAAGACAAACAAATAGAACTGATTTATTCTGACACTAGTCGAATTGCCTAAAGTTTGGGTGCCCTGGAAAAAAATCTTTTGAGTTTTATATTCAGAATGTCTTGAGATATAATTGTTTATATTTTATTTGCTTTCATTTATTCTGCTTCTAAAATTAAAGTTGCCAAAAATGTAGGGGAAACAACTGGTCATGAAAGGGGGGATAAGGAAGTCCCACTCAAAGATATACGTCTAGGACTTCCGGTGGACGGCGTGGCGCTGAAGCAGCAGGCTCGGGGGGCTCCCGAGTCAAAGTGCTTGACAGCCAGTAGATCCAGACAATTCCGATCTAGGAGCCGAACCCTATATTGAGAGAACGAAGAGGAGGGGATGTTCTGCCATCCCAGGGAAGGAAAATAGATTTGATATAAATGTAAAAATACAGGATTTTGGTTTTGGTTAAGGAATTTTTGATAATGGATAAATTTTGCCATAGTTTAGTGACATATGAAACAATTATGAAAATGTTAATATGCTAGAAGGTTCAAAATGTTTACAATGGATTTAAAAGTTAATTGATGGAGTGATAAATTTCTCTATCTTATGATAAAAAATTGGTGATAATGTGACCATGTAGTGATTTTTATAAGATTCTGTATAAAATGTGAAAGTATTAAAAAGCTTAGGAGGTTTGGGAAGACATGGGTAAAAACCTGAATGGATGAATAGATAAAAGCATTTTAAATGTAGTTTTTCTTTTTTATTTTTCAATTATAGAGTGGCGCTGGTAAATCAGGATTGGAGTTTAATTGATATAAGGGAAAACTGCTTTTTTCTTTCTTAGTGCATGTTATAAAATAGGATACTAATTAAATTAGAAGTAGCATATATGGTTAGTAAGATTGTAGGAGTAGGTATGAAAAAATAAAAGATGTCTGAAATGTATGCCCAGTTGCCGGATGTCGATCAAAAGATGTAATCATCATTCTTTTTGTTTGAAAGTAAATAAATATTATATGAATAACAATATTAAAAAGATATAAGTCTACAGTTTCTCACAGATTTCTATTTTTAAAGATGTGTTTATCGCATACTTACTCTACATTTTAGCAATTTTCTAAAGATAGAAGTAATAGAAAGTCTGCTTTGTGAAAAATTAATATACTTTTTGTGTGCTATGTGCAGAATAATACATATTTATAGCATTCACACTCCTGATGACTGACAGTTTGACAAAAACTGAAACATATATGCATAAATACACAGTTTAAAAATGACATTTTATAATGTATGGCTATAATTTTAAAACCTGGCTTCAATTTGAAATATAGATTGGTACATTTTACGCTACTGAGAGTGAGCTAAATAAAGTGGCCTATAAGACCTATAAATAAATAATAGTAGTATGCTACTTTGTCTTACTTTGGGAAAGAAAGTACGAGTCACAAAGTATTTGTATTCAAGGAAAGGGATTCCTTGACTGCGATTTAACTCCTTGGTAAGATCTGTCATATCTGTTTGAAGTTCAGCAAAACCTAATTGAAGGAAACCATATTGAAGAGAATAAGTCACTTTCATTCAATGTATAAATTGTTCTGAATATACCAACAGCATATTATTCTACCTAATTTGTAGCAAATTTTTCATGTTAATTATCTCCAAAACAAAATCCATTTATACTAGGCAGATTAATGGGCTAATATTTCTTTTATAAATTTCTGCAGGCAACAATATATAACGTTAGTTTAATTCTTTTTATCAGTGGTTTCTACAGAATATAATTTTTACATAATCAGAAATTAAAATTTAAGTCATACACAAGACAGCCATTTTTCAATTTAGGCTGTGCCTTATCAATTCAAAATAGCCAAATTCAAGTTCACAAATATAGCCAGAGGAATAGGAATTTTAAGGATGCACAGTTTCAGATTCTCTTCTCTCAAAATAATACAGTTTCACAGTTTCCAAGGCAAACTGCATTTTGCAGTTGTTCAAAAATCTGATTTTAGTCACAAAACTCAATGTCATTGGTGTTCCTGTTTTTTATGTCTGCTAACCTTCTGTGGTTCAAATGATTTATTTATTTGTTAAATGTATTTGTTGTCTATCTTACCATGGGGTTACTCTAAAGATAAAGGTTTCCCCTTTCCGGTTGTGTCCAACTCTAGGGGGCAGTGCTCATCTTCGTTTCTTAGCTGGGGGAGTCAGCGTTGTCCGAAGACATTTCCATGGCTATGTGGCCAGCATAACTATACGCCGAGGCACACATAAAGCTCTTACCTTTTCACTGAAATGGTACCTCTTTATCTACTTGCATTTGTATGCTTTTGAACTGCTAAGTGGAAAGATGCTGGGGCACGTAATAGGAACTCACCCCATTGCACAGCACTTGGGACTTAAACCTGGACTGCCAGCTTTCCAGAACACAATGAAAAGACATCAATATGATAACCAAAAAGATGGATAGAGAGCAGAGAGAGGAGGAGGTATAGTTTGCCATCAATCCAGAAGCCACCTCCAGTATGGAAATCCCCCATTTAGTCCCCAGCTAATTGGCACAGCCAGGACTTCAGATTCTTGCAAAAGGATAAGAGGGTGAGGGCAGATCTTACCTTAGAGGGTAAGATGTTCCAAAGGGTGGATACTGCAGCAGAGAAGGCACTTCTTCTGGATCCTGATAGTTGGAGTTCTTTGACTGACAGGATCCAAAGTAGGCCTTCCCTGCTGGCATGAGTAGGACGGTCTTGTCCTAGTAGGATGAAGCAGTTCCTCAGGTACCCTGGACCTATGCCATTAAGGACTTTAAAGTTCATAACCCATACCTAAATTATCATATACATTAAGCTTTCTTTGGAGTGTTCCAGAAGATAAATTTCTTTGCTGCCAATGGACTCCTCCATGCTACCCAAGTATAGACACTTACCTTTACGGATTTCTTCCCGGATCTGGGACTCCATCTCTTCCATCTGCAGCAGAGTTTTTTGCCAATAACGTTCTGCCCGTCGGCTCTTGGTGCAAAACACAAACAGTGCTGAAATGCAGAAAAAGGGAAAAGTGGCCCCAAAGCAAAAAGACTCCAAGTCAATGGTTTGCATTAAACTAGCACTGGCTTTATGATTATTTGTTAAGAAAAAGTGCATGTACTATAATCTCCTATTTCAGAAGTTATAATAGTTGCCGTGTTAACTAATTAGAAAGATAAACAATGATCAGAGCTGGTTTTGAAATTTAGTTCTTTGATTTGTGTATCAAAAGATGTTTCCAGAGGATTAGGAAGTTCAATTGTTCCTCCTACAGCAAATGCTATAAATATATACTATACCTTCATTTAGATGGCAATAAATACATATTGCCATCTAAATGCAGGTATAGTATATATTTCTGGCATTTGCTGTAGGAGGAACAATTGAACTTCTTAATCCTCTGAAGATACTAGATGACATAAAGCTAAACTGTTCCCTGGAAGCACTAGCAGTGAAACTAAAGTTTGAACATTCCGGACACATACTACATTGTGAAAGCAGGAAGAATAAATAATAAATTCTCCGTGACACTTGGAGAAATTAAAGACAATCGAAAACAGGGATGTCAGAAGAGCAGGTGGATAGATACCATCACTGATGACACTAGCAATAGCTTACAGCAAGCAATTACTGACAGTTCATCCTGGAGAAACTATGTCTGATGGATCAAAAAGCTTCAGAAAAGATTGAATGACAACCATGTTAGGTATATCACTCATTTAATTTACATAATAAACAACTGAACTGTGAAGTACATGGATAATCCATGGATCTACAAATATTAAATGTATCATTTATTTATTATTATCTTGCTATTATTTAGATCTCAAAATGCCATAAAAGAAAATATTAAAACAAAATCAAAAGCTACAACTTTAATAAAATAAATAAAAGCAAGTTTGTTTCTTTTTCTTTTACAAAAATAGCCTAAAAAGACTTGGAAAAGGACAAGGTGTTTGCCTAACACCAGATAACCTACCACTGAATTCCAAGGGAGTATCTCTTGGAAGAACACTCCAAACTAGTCACCAGGACTGAAAAATTCTCTCTCTGTTATTCATCACAAATCAGATAACAAGGAACTAAGAGAAGTTCTGGGAAGGAGTTCAAAATCTGAAGAGCTACAGATGAAAATAGGTGTTTTTCCCAAGAACGTTTCCCCAAGCTTGAAGGGACTTAAAAAAACCTGTACTACAGATTTGAAATGGATCTAGAAACAACTGAAAATCTTCCATCAATTCCGAGCTATCTTATTGAGTTCAATCAAATAGCTGAATTTTTAATAAGTGTTGGCATTTATTTTACTAAATCTCTGCACTGCCAAAGACAGAATGGGTTACTGTGATAAAAGCAAACAAACATAATGCCAAGCTATAGCTTGTCACCAAAGTAGACAACATATCTACTTTATGATCCTGACCCCAAATCTGCAACAGGTCCTGTAAGGACCCCTGTGAAGGATCTCATCAGTTGTATTTCAGTACCATCTGAAGTCATACATGCGCCCTAGCTTAGCACTACCAGCATACACTTAAGACCTGCAAATGCTACTTCTTCCTTCCTTCCCTTGCATAGCTTCTGCTACCATTTTCAACTAATGAGGACTGGTCTTTTAGATCCAAGGCAAATATTTAGGTCTGATATATTGAAACAAGCATTAGTTGCAAACAACAATTAAGGATAAGAAAATATAAACCATATTAAAGAAATTATAACATAAATATATGCTTCCTTAGGTCAAGTTTGACTCATGGTTACTATATGCTTGCGTATATGCTGTTTACATGCATCATTACAGAAATGCCGCTTTCTTCTGAGATATTTTTCAATCTTGTCAATAGAATTTAAATTTCCTAGTGAAAGTTAAAGACAATTTATCATTCAAACATAAAAAAAATACAGTAAGTGTATGACAGTGAAAACTAATGTCTACTGTCACCTCCTTGTAATCAGAACAGAGGAATAAAAAAACAGAGTACATGAATCTAGCGCTTATACACTTTATGTTACATATAAATTGATCTAATGACTGTGAACATCTGATAAAACTTCTCAAAAGCTATCTTTGCATTAATTCTGGCAAAATATTAACTATTTTGGCACAGAGAAATATTAACATTATAATCAGGCTCATTAATATGTAGCCTGCAGCAAAACTTGGCAGAATTTAATAGTACATAGCAATATGCAAGACAAATTTATGCCCAGAATGAATGACAATGAAGTGAGAAAGTTAAACATAATTTTGATTAGCAGATTATTATTTAGTGAAAATGCAATAAAAAATAAATTCTATTTATATTTGCTTAACAAATTTATGTAAGTTCTATGAATGGCTTTGTCTCTCGGGGCAGAAAACCAAGGTATAAACTGAATAAACAAAGATAATAATTTTAATTGTATATAATTAAATGAACACAACTAGAAATCATAGTTGTACAATGGCCATCATATTAAGGATATGTGTGGATTGTATACATGTAAGGAATTATTGAAAACCAATCTGATCCATTTAATAGATTTAAATCTGTGTGATGTACTATATCTGATAGTAGCTTTGCACCAAGAAATAGAAACATTCTCTTGCAACCTCGCAATATACTGCATATACTTCCAAGTCAGTTGGATGCAGGAAACAGTATAGAGGCAGTTCTCGACGTATGACCATTTGGTCAGCGACTGTTCCAAGTTATGACAGTGCTGAACAAATGGCAGTTACAACTCATCCTCGGAGTTCTGGCTGTCCCAGCCCACTCGTGGTTATGTGATTGTGACCTGGGTGCTTGGCAACCTGTTTGCACTTACGACCAATTGCCAACTGCCCCAGGATCACATGACTGCCATTTGCAATCTTCTCTGCTGGTTTCTCCAGAAAGTCTGGGTAACTTTGTGCCAGTAACAGTATCAATCTCAGAAGGAGGCAAGGACAAACCACTTCCGAAAACATTGCCAAGGAAGCTGCAGGAACTTGTCCATACAGTCACCATTTGTCAACACTGAGAGACCTAAAATACATTTTTAAAAAATGATCAAAAGCATGTATTAACAAATAATATGGAAATATAACAGATGTCACTCATGTAAAAGAAATGGGGAAAATATAGCAGAAATAAAGGAAATATGATCTCATTAAATGGACTTAAATGAATAGATATCACTAAGTATATTACATGAAATGTCATTTTAAATATGAATAAAAGGAATAAAATATAAGTTGGAGAGTATAAAAGGATGTGAGTTTGGTTGTGCTTGCACATGAAGGTAAGAACCTCTGGGTTGATGATAAGGAGCTATTATTGCCCCACTGAATGGCAGTGATGGAAGAATCAGAGATAATTCATGGAAAAGCAGAGATCATGTGTTTGTTTCTTTAACTTACATGCATCCATCTCATTCTAGAGGCGACTCTAGACAGCTTGCAATCATTAAAAACCAATGAAAAACATCAAAACAATAAATAGTAACATAAAATAAGTTGTGCTTTGAATGTGTTTAAAGTATCCAGAACATAAATGATCTCTATTTTTCCATAAATTATAATGGCAAAAGAATGAATTAATATATATCTTAAAGCATGATTGATTTGATTTGTTTATGATGAAACTGAGAAACTTAGTGAGTACTTAGAAGATGATGAAATGTTCTGAATGAAGGAAAGGCCATTTTGCAAGGTGGATCATAGGAATAAAGATATTAAGGAAAAAGAAAGTTAAAATAATGAAGGAAAATAATAATGAAGAGAAAAATACACATCCTGCTTTAAAAAAAGGATTATGAAATAGATTAATATCCCTGAAGAATGAATAGAAAGTGGACCCAAGGAAAGGAGATTATTGCTTGGATGAGTGACATGTTCTCTGTTGCAAAGTACCACAGAAAACCCTGGAGCTGCACTAATAGAAAGTCAGGGAAAAAATACCTGTTGAGAAGAATAAATACATATAAAGAATGTATATATACAGGAACAATGCTGCAAAAATGAGCATGATAGAAAATTCTATATCATGTGCAGGATGAGAAAAGTATAATGCTAAAAAATGTAAAAAAAAAGAGAGTAAACAATGGTAAGGCTATAGAGAAAGGGAAAATGCAAGGATTCTGACATGAATAAAAATTGTTTAGCAAATGAGTGAAAAGGCTAAACAAGGAGACTCCAGCAGAATGGATGCCATTAAGAATTAAAAGTGAGGATTTAAACGTTAGTGAGCCAAGGAATATTTTAGACATTTGTAATTGAATGATAATGATACGTTGATGAGCAGAATTAATGAAACATTAAAGTCCAAGAAAAAATAATGAAAATAAAATCGTATATGCTATGAGAATGTTTTTTAAAAAGGTATAAATTCAAAAGTTACAGAACAAGTGATTTATTAAGTGTGCCTAAAAAGGCATATAATAGAATCCTAATTAAGACATGTAAATAACCAAAATTGGGAGGTGTGCAAACTAGATTTTTACTCTTTAGCAGAAATGTATGAATGACAGTTTATTATGTTTGTTGACCTAGAGAAAGCATATGATAAAGCAAAGAGATTTGATTGATAATGACTTTTTTCTGCAACTATAGAGTTGAAGCTTGGTTGCTGAATGTAATGAGAATGATAGATGATAGAAATAATGCATATATCAAAATAAATGAATTTGTGTACCTAGGTATAATGTTTCCTAAAGAAGAGGAAATGGCTGGAGAAATATTAAGATGTACAAATTACAGTAGAAAAGTGATAGGCAATATGTGATATCTTTGAGAAATGAATATTTACTGAAAGAAACAAAAATGGTTGTGTATCAGATTGTGGCTCTATTCACTTTGTTATATGGAAATTAGAATTGGATATATCAGAAGGAACATAAAAACTGCATTATAACCAGAAAGAGGTACTTAGACAACATGTGTGGTAAGAATGGGAAGAGTCAAGAATGAATGGCTATTGAATTAATGCGGAATGAATAAACAGTGAGCAATGAACATTAAGATAGCCTGGTGATAGAGAATGAAGACTGTATTATGAAACGAAGTACGGTATATGAAAGAAGAGTGAATGGATAAAAAAGAAAGTAGGAGACTGAGAATATCATGACTAGGTGGATTAGACAATACACTCAAAAAGAAAATACCAAGAAGTTAA
>JANHFO010003347.1:310830-344775 GCA_032468095.1 Pareas carinatus
AAAATTTCACATATTGTAAGCTATAATTTTGTTTATTGTTGTCTAATAAAAACTTTTTATACAAAAAAAAAAAAAGACCCAAGCAGCCACCAGATGCTGAGTCAGTACCTAAACCACTTCACCTGCACTTGTAAAACTGGGTATCATCAATATGCCAATCATACTAAGCCCAGAACTGATGAAGGACTTCAACAAGTGGCCCCCTGAAAATATTAATCAGGAGAAGAGAGAGTGTTGAACTTGGAATCATCCCCAATGAGGGCCTGTGAGTCCACTCTCCCGCCTCAACATTGACTAGAAGCACCTGCTGAAGAAGGATTTGAAGCACTGTAACACAACGCCTCCTGATACTCATCATTGGCCCAGAAGGTTCATGCTTTATTGAGTTTTAGAAAAGCTTTGATCAAAGGTATCCTTTGATCAATAATATTAGGTTGGTAAAATAGATTGGAAATTAAAGAGAAAGAAGTGAAATAATGTGTACCTACTGATGAATCTGGGAGTTAAATAGCAGTAGAGGTATGAGAAATAGATAACTAGAAAATTATATCTAGTAATTTCCAGCAAGCACCAAGATTCAGCTCAAGGCAAGAATGGACTCACATAATAGGCTCATAAGAAAATACATGAACTCAGAATAAATAAAATGTGTTGAAGAAAGCTGAAAGCTGGCGCCAACAGAATTCCAGCAAGTGCAGTTAATAATTAGTTATAAAGCCAAAATTCTAAAAATGCCAATGTTTAGTTTTTCAGCTCATACCACTTAACAGACTACTTGATACTCTCTTTGTTTCTGTGTTTATAGTGACCAGGTATGCTCTTATATGGTTTCTTACTCATAAAGTGAGAAGTAACTCACTGTTGGCCACTTCTGCATATCAAGAAGTCCAACTCATGTCCAGAGGAAGACTCAGGTGAAGAAACTGATTTATTCACATATCTTAAATGCTGTGCAAAAACGAAGCAATTAAGGATATGTGCCTCTTAATGATAGAAACTTGGATTACATTCCTTACAGAAATCATGTGATTTGGATAATAAATGTTCTATAACAGTTTCCTGTGATTAAGGAATCAAATGCAAATCAATTTTTGCTTAACTCTACAAGCCCCTGGTAGAGATTCTTAAACTGCTGAATTCTGATAGAGAAAATTTATTTTTTTTAGTAATTCCATCAAGAGTAAAATCTCTCTGTCTCTATCTGAAACTATACGGTTTGGGGGCAAAGCACTTACAGGGGTGCCCCTTTCAACAAGAATCTTCCTATATAATTTGTAAAAATATGTTGATATTCTGGGAGATCAAAGTTTCAAGATTAGGAAAAAATGCTTCTCCATTATGGTACTCTTGCTGATAGTTCTTTAGAAATCAAATATTGCTAATGTTGTTCAATCAGAATAAAAGAATGACAGAGTTGGAAGAGATCTTCTAGCCCAGAGTTCCCTAACCTTTTTGGGTTGGTGGCCCGACAAGGAGGAGAAGAGAGAGGAGGGTACGCCCATGGGTGCGCCAACCATGATTGCGTAGTGCTCAGGGGAATGGGCTGTGCCTGGCACCTGGGGGGGGGAAGATGGGCTGTGGCTGGTTCAGTGTTCGGGGCGGCCAGCTCACAGAGCTTGGGGTGGACTGGACTGTGGGCAGCAAATGGCGTTCGGGGGTGGCGTTGTGCGCACGCACACGCTGGTTGCTGCTAGGCCACAGACTAGTAGTGGGCCATGGCTCACAGGTTGGGGGCCGCTGTTCTAGCCCCAATTTTGCTCAAGCAGGACACCCTCTACCATTCTGGACAAATGGCTGTCCAATTTCTTTTTAAAAACCTCCAGCGAGATTGTGTCTAATTCTTTTTGACCCTGTGAACCAGAGCACTCCAGGCCCCGCCCCCATCTTAAAGAATTTGTCCAAATTCACATTCATTACATCAATGACCCTATCACACCATCTCATCTTCTGCCATCCCCTACTCCTTTTGCCTACAATCTTTCCCAGCATCAGGGTCTTTTCCAATGAACCCTCTCATTGGAAAATGATTTGAGCTTCAGCATCTGTCCTTTCAAGGAACAGTTAGGGTTGACCTCCCTTAGGACAGAAATTAAATAGGAATCACTTAATTCTGACAGATAAAGCCTTAAAATATACCTGCCAAAAGAAAGTATGTCAGGCTACTGTGATTTTTTTTTCTTTTTACAACAAGGGAGACAAGGAAAAGCAACAATAATAAACATGAAAAAAAGAAACACAAAAGGAGTAAGTTTGAACTTTACTCAGTATAACCACAAACTTCTTTCTTCTATTGATGCCCTCCCCTCCCAACATTTTTCCTGCTATTTTATATTTTATCTCTTACTGAAAATTAATCAAGTTGGTACTAGGAAACAGAGAATTCACAATTTTGTTTTTCAGACTTTGAATTCTGAAGAGAAAAATAAATATGTATCGTAGTGTTAAATAAAATGAACTTTCCATATCCTCCTTTAATTAGATAAGGGAAACATGTAGCTTTATTCATAGCTTTTAAAAACTGGCAGAACATTCCAGTCTATTACAATACAGGGAATATGGCAGCCAACAAAAACAGAATCTTGGATGTTTTCACATGCTTCATTTTTTAAAGGAATTGCACTGCAGAGTTTTGATTGTAAGATGAATGGAGAGAATAAAAAAGAAAGAAAAGCAAGAAGGAAAAGAACCGAAATAGTAAATGGAGAGCATTTATATGCAATATTATAGCTGTGAACTCTAAAATTATTTGGACCTTGTATGGTTTGCCCCTAAGCACAGTGCCTTATTGCTATTCTTTAACGCAGCTCCTCTCTTTCCAGACTTCTACTTGAGTTGCATTAATTCTAAAAAGAGATGACTCTTTAAAGCAGTTTTTCAGACTCATGCAGAAGTGTGGGGAAAAAAAGAGGGCCTAAGTGAACAGAAGAGAGGCGTTGTACAGACAAGAGATCTAAATCATTTCTGCCAAGTCATTGGAAACACTAGAACACACCATATTTTTATATCAGTTCAAAGTAAAAAATGAGGATTGGACAATGTGCGATATATATATTATGTTTGCTTTATAAAGCAATTGCACAGGCACCCAATCAGGTACACAACAGCAATGTACACAGAAGGGATAACCCTTTCCTTCTGGTCCAGGATCCTGCCATAAATCCTTTACAACAGTAATTTGTTCCAAAAGCTATTACTCACAACAACAACAAAAACAAAGAGGAAAATAATAGCTGGGAAAAGGATAAGATTTTGAGGAGATAAAATATATGGAGAGGAATGGGTTAACAGTTCGGGGCACTGGATAGGTCTGATTTGGACTGAAACTCAAATGACTGCTTATTCTCATAAACAGTTGCAAGTACTAGGTGTAACTTTTAAAAACATGCTTAATATCCAGCAGAAATGGAGAATCCATGGCTTCCAGATACTGTTGTGTCACAGTTACACCATTCCTTGTTATTAGTCATGATGGCTGGCCTTTTTAATTCAGCAATAACAGCTTTTATCTTGTTTTATGGAAGGAAGCTAAATGGATTCATGGAAAGGGCAGCTTTTAAGCAGAAACTTGACATGGACATCAAAGAAAAGCGTTCCAAGCATTGAGAACAATAAATGAGAAAACAGAAAAGAGCCAATGAAGACCTTGGAAAGAATGATACAGATTTTGTACGAGATGTCAATGAAAGCTTACAAAGGAGAAGAGAAAGAACATCATGTCACCTAAATATTATAGAATCAGGGCTCAGCAATGCAACTTAGCTGTGGCTTCAGAGCTTCAGGACTATTGATTCTGGGATTTCCTCTTCCAAAAATTAAAACTGTACAGATAGTCCTTGACTTACAACTGCAGTTGAACCCAAAATTTATGTTAAGTGAGATATTTAAGTGAGTTTTGCTCCATTTTATGACCTTCCGTGGCTCGGTTGTTAAGTGAATCACTGCTGTTGATAAGTTAGTAAACTGGTTAAGTGAATCCCCTTCTCCAATGATTTTGCTTGTCAGAAGGCCGTAAGAGGGGATCACATGATCTCGAGACACAGCAACGGTCATAAATATGAATCAGTTGCCAAGCATCTGAATTTTGTGGGAATGCTGCAAAGGTCATAACTGTGAAAATGGTCATAAGTCACTTTTTCGGTGTTGTAACTTTGAATGGTCACTAAACAAACTGTTGCAAGTCAAGGAGTATCTGATCTGTAACTGCATCTCTCTCTCTCTCTCTCTTTTTCTCTCTCCTTCCCTACGTAGCTACCTACCAACCAATCAATTTGAGATGAAGAATTCATTTTCTAAAACTTGCCAGCCTTGGTGTTAGACAAACCTTATAATATAGATGCCAAATGTTTGAAAAATCACTCTTATTTCACCCAAACACAACTGATGTGGTATGTGACTAGTCTGGGGTTGGATAAATTGCTAAAGCAATAGACATAGACTATTTTTCAGTTGGACAAATTGTACATGGAATTACACATATGCTGCTCACACAGTCACAAATCTTATTTCCCTTGTTATGAATAACATCTGGTTTTCTTACTTTATTAGAAAAATATCAGGAAATTCATAGTGCTAATATTTGTCGGTTTTGCTTTGACAATGGAATTCAGTATATAAAGACCCCAAAATGAAAAACTTTCCTCAGACGCATTGGCTTAGTTTTCATCTTATATTTATAAAATGTTGCACTTTGTGGGATGATTTTGCCCTGACTTCTCCCCCTCTTCTTACCTCTTTCAATGGTAACAGATTTTTCTGCCTATTTAATATGAATACATTTACTGAAAAAGAGGACAACTTGAATTTGGAGTGAGTGAACAGAAAAGCTATACCGTATAACTAATAAATAAATAATAAAATAAACTATCAGGTCTTGGAAAGAATCTGTCACTCCTAAGAAGCCAATGTATGAACAGTATGAATAGTAAGATATACAGAACAATTAAGTGACATAGTCCAGAAATAAAGGAAGACTCATAAAATCATAAGGTCAATCATATATTGAAGAAAACGTATGCATAAGAGAAATAATATTCTAACATGAGAGAGCATCTCCGAGAATCCTGTCTTTCTGAGAGGAATGCAACCATTCAGATGATAAATGCTGGTAAGGAAAGCATTGGGCCGCTGAAATTGTACATTATGATAGATGTATTCTTGGAAGCTTTAATTTTAGAAATGCACTTGACAGGCCAGACATCATAATTTTTACTAGGATACAATTCAAACTTTCCTTCACCCATTTTAATCCCAATGTACATCCACTTCTTTTTCAAAGCCTTATTGGTAGAGGCTACTCAGAATTGCAATAGAAAAAATAATGTCTAGACCTCTCCTCGCTATATGCTAGTCTTGCCATGAGCATCTATTATTAAAATAAACATTCAACCAAGTTCCTAATATCAAAATTAATATCACATGAAATATCACCCCAAATTGCCCCCTTGTCAGTCTTGACAATTCTCAAAAGTGCTTCTTACTAAGGGTAAGTTTCTTCCAGTGTATTCAGTGTATATGGACTAAAACAGTGGTCGCCAACCTTTTGGACCTCAGGGACCACTAAATTCATAATTTGAAACCCCGCAAACCACCAATATGAATTTTTTTAAAAAGATACATACATCTGTACATACATCTATAAAATAATGATCAAAGAACTTTCATTTTATTACTATAAAAGGCTCCTATTTAATATAATAAAATTAAAAAAGCTTATTTAATTATAACAAAATTATAAATGCTTTTTTAATCATATTTTTTAAGGTTGTTTAATTGTAGCAAAATTATTAAGGTATTACAAAATAATTGAAGGTTATTTAAGTATTGCACATTGTAGTGTGATATTTGTTCCTGCTTGAAAGAAAGAGAGAGAGAGAGAGAAAGAGAGAGAATGAGAGAAAGAATGAGACAGAGACAGACATACTGACAGAGAGAGAATGAGAGAGAGACAAAGACAGACACACACAAAGAAAGCAAGAGAATGAGACAGAGATAGACACACAGAGAGATTTCATCCACTTTCCCCCACTCGTTCTCCTCCCCCCACCGCTACACACATTGTTTCCTACAGGCCGGAGGAAAGCGGCGTCCAAACAGTGTCCTCCTCCCATCCTAAAAGATTTTAAAGCTCTCTCCTTCCTCCTCATTTTCTCTTTGCTCAGTTTGCTGTAGAGACAGCAAGGCACACGCCTGGAGAAAAACTGGCTGGGCTCAGAATTCATGAAGCTTTTGGCGTTCGCGGATAGGGTCGCAGCCCAGCCAACTTCTCTCTAGGCCTGTGCCTTGCTTTTCCTGCGGCCCACCTGTGGGTTGTGACCTACGGGTTGATGATCTCTGGACTAGAAGAAGTCCAAGGTCCCTGCCAACTCTGTTATTCTTTTATTCTTCAGCATGTCTGTGCATGTGTTCAGAGCAGGAACAATATGTGAAACTACTGAGGGTTACCACATAGATTATAGAATTATTAATGGTAGACAGAACTTAGAATTCATCATTAAATTATTGCCACTTGGAATAAACCACATTCTATGAGTTTTAATTATTCCACCCCATTATTTATTTTGGATAGAACCAGTCAATTTGATAAAATCTTTCATTGGAAGCTTTTTGTTACAAATGGCATGTGAAGATAACATATTTTTTTTCTTCCTTTTCTGTCTGAATTATTTGCTTCTCCCTCTCTTCTTACCCCTTGTAAATGTTTGGTAACAGTTAAGCAGCACATTTTGAAGAGGCAAAGATAAACTTGGGGAGTTTAAGTCTGAATCACATGACCTTCCAGTCCAGATAATAAAAACAGAATGGCTAGGGAGTAGATTTAATCTTCACCCAGTGATATCACCGAGAACGTCTACTTTGGTTTCTTCCAGATGTGGGAACTATTGTTATTCACAGACATGGGGACAAGGGGCAACATTGTATAGAAGTCAAATCTACATCAATATTCCCAACTGCAGTTCACCTGTATAACTTCTAACTATTCAAACTCAGGAATAAATCAAGAATTTTAGGTGCCAAAACATAACCCCAAAATTGGCTTTGGCTTATTCACAAATGGGCTTCTTTGTGAGTATATAAAATAAGTATTTCCCTCAGCTTTTCAAAAGTACACCAACATTTTAAGATATATTTAAATCATTTTAATTTTATTTAAATTAATTTATTTGGCCCTTTCTAATAAGATGTACATATATGGGGGGGAAGTTATGGGTTTGGTCTGCTTCATGCTCACCACAGGAACCCAAATGAAAGCTCCTCTGATAGATGGCTGCCCAATCTCTGCCTGAATAATCCACTGAAGCAGAGTCCATAATCTCTCTAATAGCCGTTCCCATTTATCAAGAGGTCCAGCAACATAATAATAAAGGAACACATTAAAATATTAAAGAATAAAAGCATCAGGAAGATTAAGACCAAGACAATAAGCAAATTGCATCCTGTTAAATGAGACAAATGTTATCCTAGAAAGTCTAGCATACAAAAGCACAGGATTTTACACAGTGTGGGCAACTAAATTGGATTTTCACTATTCTCTGACTTCTACAGGAAATAAATCCAAAACATTATTTTCAGCCTCAGGTGGGATGACTGAAAAAAAGAGGCTGTGGTGAATACTGTTCATTAGAGGGAAAATGTTAAAGCACAAAGTGCAATGAGTCTTCACATTCACACAGAATTTGTTCTCTTCTCTGTTCAAAAAGTGCCATCTGTGTCGAAGCAAGAATGTCAATTCTTTATAGACTTGATGTATATTGATGGTCAGAAGAAATATTATATTTAACGATTCTCAAATCACTGGATGCAATCCTTGAGATTTTCCTTTTCCTCCCAGATCATATTTTAAAATATTTCAACATAGGGATGGACAACCTGTGTATATTTAGATACTGTTGAGTGAAGTCCCAGCAGTTCCTGATAATTTAGCATGATAAAACTATGCCCAGTAAGAAGGGCTGTAAGAAGGATCTCATGCAGCATGTAAAACAGGAGTGCAAAATGGCTGTTCCATGGGCGATGTGTGGCCAATCAGCATCCCTTTTGGGTCTTCCAGAGTCTGCTCAAGAACAGATAAAGTAGGTGGTTTAAGAGGCAAAGCCTTTGAAACTTGTCTCCAAGGGGTCCCACATTCTCACTACTTTGGACATGCAGTCCTTGTCACTGTGCACAACCTATTATGGCCTTTCAATCAAGAAAAGTTGCATATCCTTGTCTTAACATCTAATACACTTATTTTGGTATGATAATTATTAATCATGATAACATTATTTCATACTAATCCTATTAGTTTTTAAGATCGTTTTGTGGTACCATATTGTTTATAACCTTTGAAAGTTTTCATTAATGTTTTGATATTATTTTCTTTCAATATAGAGGTCAAAGGCAAAATATATATATTTAAAATACTTGGACAAATTCCATAGGGCATAAGAGACTAGATGGGCTGCAAAATAAATTATATACATGTTGGCACATGGTTTCAGACTCATATCACTTACCGTAACAGGGAGCTTTCTTTCTGAAGTGCTCAAAGATTCATTGACTGAACAGTGAATGACTTTGTCAGAAACAATTTGGATCTCACAGGAAATTAGGCCAATTTTAACTTCATATTCATTGCTTTCCAGACCGAGGTTGTCAGGCTCTTTCTAATAAGAGAAATAAAGAAGAGCAACATGATTTTAACAGAAAATAAATTCAACCCACAACATTTATGAACTTTATTGACTTCAAAGTTCTCAGGGAGTACCTTTCATTTTTTCAAGACACGAACACAAAACTCTCTACTCATCCTCTCTATTTTTCTATTTTAGCTAAGATATTGACGCATATAAAAACAGGAGTTGTTTACCAATCCATTTCAAATTCCTAGAATAGAAAACTTGAGCACAAATTGTGCTTTTGATCTTTACCTGATATTTAATATTGAAACCTAATGGGAAACAGATGGAAAAATAATATGAGGAAAAGCAGAATGACAGAAGGTAGTGCTTACATTCCCCGCTGATGAATACAATAGCTAGTGCTTCTGAAGCTCATAGTACTTAGTGGAGACTCAGTAACTGTAATGGCCTTCAAGTAGCATTGTTTCTTAACTAAATTATTACTTTATCTAAATCCCCTTCCTTATTTAAGAGAAACTATTAGAATGAGCAGGTTGGTGATTTCTTGGAATGAGAATGCTTTTTCAATTACTTTTCCATCATACAATTGTTCCTTTGCTATGGTTTTTACTTAACTCTATTCTTAAGTTGTTAGAAAAAGAACAGACTTCCATTTTAATGTTAATGGCTATTTTTTTACTGTTTAATTGTGCCAGGTTTTCTGTCAGACCAGCCTCAATGCGAAAAATAAAACTCTCGACTCCTTTTGGTTGAAGTGAAAGGAACTTTTACTAAAGGATGTTGGCTGCAGTAAGTTGAGGCAGAATCTGAAGTTTCTGCTGAACAATATAAGACCAAACCCATGGTTTCCCATCCCTTCTCCCCATGTCCAGTCCATCTTTAACTAATCCAGCAGGGCCATCATGTTTTGGGAAACGCTGAGATGTTTGGGCTGCTGGATTTTTACATTCAGGGCAAATGGCCTTGAAGATGAGCTACACTGCTTTTCTTTGGCTGTCATTCCCCGCCCCCAATTTTCCATCACAGAAGTATACAGGTTTATTGCCCATTTGTCTCCCCCTCCCATTCCCTTTGATGGCAGGACACCAGTGAGGCCCCAATAATCCTCACTCCATTCCTAAGAGGTCTGTAAGGGGATGTGCATAAGCGCATTAGCGTGCCTATCGTCCCTGTCCTACTGTCCCCATTTATTCGCATTCATTTACTATTATGCATAGGCTTATACTTATCTATACCTACATGTTTATATAGTATATTCCTACTTATACTTGTATTTCCCATATATGCTTGACTAAATAAATAAATAAATAAATAAATAAATAAAATAAAAATAAAGACAAAGATGGAGGATCTGACATCTTCCTTCTCCAACTCATATGCCAGACTGTTGCCTTGTAAAGATTCTTTCCCCTTGGAGGCTAAAACATTTCCACATTAAGCATCCCCCCCTCTCTCAGTGTCCATTAGACCAAATTCTTACATGTATAACAAGGGTCAAGGGCTCTCCAGGATGATGCTTAATCCATTTCTCTTTCTTGGCTGTGAAGAACTGGGGATCTGTATAGTATTCCATGTGAAATTTGCTAACATGTACAGCCTCCTCGGGGTATTCAAAGGGGAAAAGGCTCTCATCGGTATATAGAAGCCCATTGATGAAAAAGTCCACTACGGCTGGCTTGCTCCCAGTAAGATTGGAGGCAGCTGGAGAAGGGCAGGTAATCATAGTGTCCGAGTGAACTTTACAGTTCTAAAAGCAGAAGAAAGAAAGCAAACCAAACATAGACAAAAGAGATTCTACAAAGTTGACTACAATTTTAAACATTTGCATTTGCCAAAACAAAAACAGATACTCCCATCAATGGCCGATATAGACCAGAAAAACTACAGTGTACTTCAACTTTGACAAAAATATATCTTCTTAGTCTTCAAGATCAATTCACACATTCCTTCTGTCTTGCATCTTATGACAACGAAACTGTGATATTGATGGCAAAGGAAGATATCAGCTCAAATATGCAACCTGGAACATTTGACTGCTTTCTGAAGACTTCCTGAAGTGGCATGGTAAAAGATACGCATGAAATCATAAACTGCTTAATAATGTGACAGTAAAATTATCTATAAAAACAGAAAGTAAAATTGAGGATTCTGTACTTACTGAATAAATATTTTCAGGTACCTAGACAAAGTTTATGTTTTGTCATCCATTTCATTTCTACACATTTTGCTTCTTACTTTTTCATATGACACTGGTGAAGACTTACCATTTGTTCTTTTCCGACAACACGAACAACCATTGATATCCTCTGAGCCATCAAAAATCCATTTCCTTCTACAGTGATGGTTCTGCCTCCACTATTAAAATCACAATAAAGGAAAACAAAAATGTAAGGGATTGAATGAAAAAATGAAAGGGGGTGCTATATATTGGATCTAGAAGCCTAATAAATAAATTATATGGAATAAATTCACACAATCCTAATATACTTTCTTTATAGAATAAAGAAATATTATTTTTTATGAAATATGAAATATGTACATTTTCCTAGTATCTATAATACGTATAAAGAACAGGGACATGGAACTTGGTCAAATGTTCACTTGACAAAAATATTTTCCCCCCTTTTAGGAAGACTTGACAACCATCTGCTATTAAAGCAGAAGAATAAGGTTTTGATGTACTGTACATCACTATAAAACATTTTATTTACTTCGTGCAAATACTTATATAGGACATATGTATTGTTTTATCCATTTATTTTGCAAGTCTATATGCAGACTGTATATAATATTTACATGTAACCCAGACATGCCTTCTACATGTATATGAAAATAAAATGAAAAGAATGTGTGTCAGGGTTCAAGCCACATGGCTTACATATTTATATCTGGATGCAAATATGCATCAAGGGATTGTGTCATGATGCAAAAGGCCAGGGATTGTGTCATGATGATAGAGCATACATTTCTTCATCATCATATTACCATATACTTATGATTTCATAATAAGTCTTATAAATATGCTCCTCTTTCTCTGGAGCAGTGGCCCTGAAAAACTGCTGGGAAATCTTTGCAATGACTACTCCTGTCTTCACCCAACCAGATCTCAGAAATACACATTAGGTTTCTCTACTTCTCTCCAGTCAAATCATAGAGAAGCATGATTTGCTTCTAAACATTTACTAACAGCAGACAGAGGCCAGGACAATCAGTGATACCGTATAGCATCCAGGGGTATTCAAGAAGCCACTGGAGCAGAAGATGATCAATTAACCAAGAAACATTTCATCACTCAACTTGAATGGAAACAGACTTTGAATTTATTTATTTTTTGCTGGCAAACCAAAACCACTAGCAGCGGCTGCTTATAAGTAAACAATAGGTTTAAGTCCTTTCCTCCTTTAAAAGCTGCCTGCAGAGAGCTAAATGAGGCACCTCCAATGCAGAATCAATTAAAGGAAATAATGAAATGGCTCAAGATAGAATATGCCACTGGCGTTGGGAGCAGGAAAGCGCAATGACCTATCTTCACTGGTTACCAACAACCTTTATCCACTCTTTCTTGCATTCAAGCTTTTATTATTTCACACAGTTCATGTTCCATCTGCTTTAACTATATTGGCTCATTAGTAAATAAAAATATAACAATGTATCCATATTGCCTCAAACCAGAACAGCCCATGTAGGATTTCATAAACCATTTAAGCTTCTCTAAGCCCTAATATGCTGTACTTATCTATTTTCAACAACTTTTGGTACTTCATACCAGTTCTGTGTAAATGTTTGGGGGTTACAGCTTCTTTGAAGAAATTAAATTATATACAGTGTAGATAAAAAATAGATAAAAGTGAAACAAAACTATAGCACCATAACAAGGAAAACAGTGAAATAAACAGAAAGTGTTATATGGTGGTCATTCCTGAGCATTTCCTTGCTGTCTTAGATAAAAGTTTGATTTGATTTGACTTCAAGACTAGTGCCATTGGTGCAGTATCATTTAACATATTTTTTATCTTAAACTTACATTTTTGCCAAGCATAAGTTGCTACATTTTGTAGCTGCTGACATACTTGTTTGAGCTACTTCTCTTAATCCTCAGAATAAAACAATTAAGATAATTTTAGATCAAGCATTGTCATCACTGCTCAATTTCAAAGATTTTCCACGCATGTTTTGTGCTCTGTAATTAAAAGCCACAATCCCTTTTAAAGAATTACTAAAGATCGGGAGTCTTGGTCTTATACACACACTCTGAGTGACATGGTCTTGAGGTACACTTGCTTATTTCTTTATTCACATTACACTGTTATACTTAAATAAGTATTAAGCAAGGAGTGGATTCACCGACATTCGGAAAGGAATAGGAGCCCTGAGGCCTTGAAGAAGAAATGTCATCAAAGGCAATGTATTTTAAGAACAAATATACTAGTTTCTTAATTAAAAATATGCAACCTATATAAGAAGTGAGAACCAATAAAGTAATATTATTTGCCTGAAGCTTTGAAGCATATACAATTAACATCTTTCTATTACTTGGAGTTGGTAGTCCTAGTTGAAAATGGGCTAAGAGTGAAAAAGAGCTTGACTCATCAGCTGTACTTTTCACAGCAAATATTTCCAACAATGTTGAATTAATACAGTATATTGAGCAAGAGAGTGCAGGGGGTAAAAAGAATTACTTTTAATTAAAAATGACTAATAAAACATACTGTAACTTTTTTCAGAAATTGAACCAATATTGCCTATAACATTATTGGTACAGGGTAGGTAGATCTGAATTTCAAGCACTGACAGTGTTTCAGGTCAGAGGTCTCCAATCTTGGCAACTTTAAGACTTGTGGACTTCAACTCCCAGAATTCCCCAGCCAGCAAAAGTTGCCAAGTTTGGAGACTCCTGTTTTAGGTGACTGAACTATTTCTCAGTCAGCCCAGTGGGTGGGGGGGAAATCCTTGAGGACCCTCATGTGAGCAAGCCATTTCTAAGAAACTAAGCTTTGTTCCCATTCAATTGTCTTACTTGGCCTCTTCAATGAGCCACTACACCAGGATAATCTCACCGCATCATGAATTGCCCAAATTTTAGAACCAATTTAGATTTAATGTACCAGGTTTCACGCATTGTCCATTTAAAAGAATGGGTATTTGGGGACTTTCCTTTCCCAGGAAGCAAAAGAGAAAGTCATATGGGGTCAGTCTCTGTTTTGATGTACTTGGAAGAAAGCACCAGGAAGTCTGAGGGCTTCCTATGCCATCACCCCAAGAGGCTGAGTGGTTCCCATGGGAGATTTTCTTCCAGTGCACTAACGGTGTTGCCTTCTGAGTGGCATGCCAGGTTCTTGTCTCTATATCAGATAAAAAAATTTACCCTTGGATAAATCAGGCATGGAAATTGCCTCTTCTCTATAATCTTAATTTCAGATTAATATACACAGCTTTCATGAATGCGCCAGACTTAACCCAGGCCCCTTCTGCAACATCTCAAAAAGAAAGATATCTTACCTGATTGGACTCTTTTTGGGGTTGATATCTGTTATACTAGGATTTTTCTCATACTGGAAGTTATTGGAACCAATGCAAGACTTGTCTTCAAATTGCACACAGACAGCCACATGGGTAAGAGTTTCCACACTTGGCATGGTACAAATGATGGCGGTATCAGTGCGACTATAAAGAAAGGAGAAACATTTCTGAATATAACTCATGGATATGCTCAGTTCTACAGTGAGAATCCATGCTGCATGGTATTCATTTGAAGGTTTAAAAGTAAGAAAGGCTTATGAAACGATGACAAAAAAAGAAAGAATATTGAAGACTATACATAAGATAGCTAATTAAGATTTGGATTGTTGGATTCTTGGTATTCACTGAAGGCTGCTCAGAGCTGCTTTATTGTGAGATGGGCAGTATATAAATTTAAAATATAAATAAACTCATCTGCAAAAAAGAAATCCAAATTCAGAGAACCCTAAGAATGCCATTGCTTTCCCACTTCTGTTTTTGGAAGTTTTAGTATTTGCAGATTATTTGAAAATTCTGATATAAAGTATATTATATGATATTGATAGATAAATTGAAATTACTACCAGATAGCCACCCTCCATAAATTACTTGATCTCATTACTTGATTTGTTATCATCACAAGACAGCTATATATCAGTATCACGTCTAGGCTATCCATAAAAAATATATCATTTAAACATTGGAAAATTAATATGTTTTTTTCTGAGCAGTATTTACCTGATGTCTCTGCATTCTTTTGTAGTATTAAGCAAAACTCGAAGCTTAGATCCTATACTGAGATTATTTCCTGTGATGGTTACTTTGGTACCACCAGCTTTTGGTCCAACAGATGGAGACATAAATTTCACTACTGGGAGCTAAAAAGACAAAAAAGAGGAATGTCAAGAAGTTTCCTAGTCCTTAGTGACATCTCAGTTCAGAAATGTAAATGCTGCAAACATCATTCTCCAATAACAAACCAAAGATGGCTAAAAAATCATAGGGAAAAATAATTCTAAGTTAATTACTCAGAAATCAATCACACTGATTTAGTACTGCACAGTGTTCAAAACTATTAAATGATATCATTATTGCATTACTTACAAGATTAATGCAAAACATTTGGAAAGAGTTGTCCTTAATAGTCCCACCTGAATCAGAAACAGTGAACTGAATGAGTTTAAAATTCATTAAGGTAATCAAAAGTACTATTGGTGACACCTTGTTTACAAAAAGATGTAATCTAATGATGAGTTTTCCCCTCCATATGATACCTATGCTAACATCATTTCAGTACCACAGAATCTTTAATTCTCCCTCCCCAATTTATCCTAACTTGTCAACTTTTTCTACCTGATTTAAATTGCTTTCCCAAAAGCTGCTATCTGACTGGATGGAAAAAACAACAACCCACAGATCTATCAGAAAAAAACCCTTTAAATAGAATAGAATAACCTGTTTATTTTAAGAATTATTTTAGTGTAGCATGGAAATGTGCATGTTTAAGATATCACTGTAAAAGTAAGTAGGTCTGTTTATTTATTTATTTTATTTTTTCAACTCTATATCTTTGTGATACAGAAGATTTGGATAGTCTCTTTAATTCTCATAAACGTTCAAGTATTTTAGTGAATAAGGCATGTTTAAACTTTAATAAGTCTTTATTAATTTATGATATATTTTACATTAGTTTGTGCATATCACAGAAAGTTAAAAATTTTCCTTATGACAATTCATGATTAAAAACTCAATTACCAGAAATTACGTACTATGTAAGAAAACCGCTCCTTGGATTTTCCTTCTTTGCTCATGTTAACTGTCACCACGTCAGAAAATTCTTCCGTTGATTCTCCAGTCCAGCAAACAATTCTATGTAAAAAAGAGATTTTGTGAGTCTCATGACCATTTCTGAAAATAATAATAATAATAATAAAAATAATAATAACATTATTCTGCTACAAATTCTTTATTATCCTTGTTTCTGAAGTAATGCAACAACCTGAAATTAGATAGCGCAATCTATGTGAAATGGAGTATTTTTTTGCTCATTGTTTTTTGGTCTTTTAGGTTTTTGTCCTTTTTTTCGTCTATTTTGTACATTTGAAAAATACTTTTAAAAATGATTCCATGATTTAGACTTGCTATGAGCTTCTGCTTGGAATATGATTTGAAATGTAAAATATATCTGCATCAAAAAACTGCTTTAATTAATTAAACCGTAACTTTCTCATTAGTCCTTTGTCCAATGTGCTGTTTATGAATTTTTCATCTATATGAATAATTTTTCTAGAAACTACATTGTGTTATTTGGATAACTTCAGTAACTTCAATATTGCTATTACCTGATACAGGAAAGATTTCTGTTTTCCACTAAGTGGTTGTTATTGTAAAATAATAATAGCTGTAGTGAATCCATACATACTTAAGCCAGTAGTATTGAAAGATGGTGGTTTAAAACTGAAGATGGTAGCCATTGAGACACTCACCATATCCCACCCACCATGGATGCCCTGTGCTCAACTTTATTCTGTCATACGAGTTGCAAAATAGAGAGATGGGGACGATTTCTGTAGGATAAAGTGTAGCCTACAATATAAAACCTCTCTTGTATACAAGAAAGAAAGAATATCACTCCTGGTTATACTGAAGAAGAAGCTACAACAATGGCTATAATGGGAAATGTTTTAAAATATAATACTTGGCCAGAAAAACTAAAGGGCCATCATAGGAAGTTATAAACTGAATGATGCTTAATTTATAAATACCTAGAAATAGAAAAAGTATCAGGGTCAATACTAAGCTGTAACAGCATGTTCAGGCATTCAATCATACACATTTATTTTAATGATGATGCTTTTTTGACATGGCTATGTATATTTTTCCTTTTTCTTAATTAAAGCATACTTAACCCTACCTATGGTATATCTATCAACTCTCCTTAACATATAATCTGTGTAACTTTCAAAGTCAAATTATAGTGCTTTTAGTAACAGAACAACAAAGAGTCATTAATTCTAGAATGCTTTTTAACCTTGGTTCTTGAGTGAGTATTCTATTTTCACAATAGAATATCTTATGATTTTTCCCCCTATATGGATGATTTCATTCCAAAGCAGGATGTAGACAGTCACCTCTGTTGGTCTGTGATGCCTGTCTACTTTTGATAATGAAGACATCTGCAAAAAGTATGTGAATGTGAAGCTAGGGGAAAAAATTGATAGATCTGCAGAAATTGTTTCTAAACTATGACAGAATAGGAGCAGCTGTGTTTTATTACACTTGTCACCCTAAGTTCTTCCCTGACTACAAGAAATGAGGAAGCTCTGGATTTTGTGGATTACAGTTCTTTGTTACACAAAGCCAGCTAGCTAAAGAGCATCTTGTGCTTGCCAGTGAGGTATTACTTTATATAAAAAATAAAGTACTTATACTTAGGTTGTATGTGCATTTTTAAAAAAACAACAACCATGAAATCCATGCATTTTTTTTCAATCATTAGAATAATATATAACATAAAGAAAGAGATTGAATTCTAGGATGTGAATGCTTCAATTTTAAGTTTTGGCTTTACTACCTATAATTTTAAAGGAACTTCCTCATGCAAAAATGAAAAGATTAAACATTTTGAATGTGTACATACATATATATGTGTGTGTGATTTCTTCTGGAGATGTAGGAGAAGGCTGCCCAAGTCATAGGAAGAGTCAAATGGTGACTTAGTCTAGAATTCCCTACGTGGACATAAGAGGCAAAATCCAACACCTCTTGAATGATATTGAATCTTATCTAGTCTCGTTCAGGTACAAACTATCAGTCTGAGAAGATTTTTATGTAAAGGCATGAGCAATAGAACATCTTTCTTTAATTCTAATTGAATTCTCCAAGTGTGGCTCTGGTTGTTTGTGCCTGATGGTTTCATTCACTGGGTCAGTAGGCAAATAGTAGCAGTTAGCAGTTAACAGTAGCAGAAGTTAAGGACTGAATATTCTGTTATCAATTTACATTCGTGCAACCCTCTACGCAGACATATGCCAAGACATCATATACCTGAACCCTGAAACAAGTAAGGAACAATCAGCTGAAAAAGACAAAATAAACCCTTCCCATGCCCTTGATTTCAAAATAATTCAGTTTGAATTACTCACTCCTCCGAGACTATATATCTGTCCTGACGTGGTGAGCATTTCACATTTCCTATACTGACTGCATTAACAACATCACTGAATCTACGGCCGAGATTTCTCCCTCGAATTGTGACCTGAGTTCCTCCTTCCAGGGGTCCATCCAGAGGCTCAATCTGCAAGTTCAAAGAAAATGTAATGAACACAGCTTAAAACAAAGGGATTTTATTTGCTCTAACAAAAAAGCCACATCCTTAACATTCATATATGATTTAAACTTTGTATGGCTTAATTTTATACTACCTCTCATTCTACTAGAGACGTGGTGGATCAGTGGCTTAAAAGATGCCAGAGAAGGTATATACTCTGTCGGTTCGAGGCCTACCGTCATATGACGGAATGAGCTCCAATCACTTGTCTCAGCTCCTGCCAACCTAGCAGTTCGAAAGCATGTAAATGCAGGTAGACAAATAGGTACCACTTGGGTGAGAAGGTAACAGGATTCCGTGTTTTGCTATATGTTTTGCACTGAGGCATGATGTTATATTGGTCACATGACCATGAAAACATCTTTGGACAGTTCTGGTTCAATGACTTAAAGAAACAGAGATGAGCACTGTTCCCTAAGGTTGGCATACAACTAACAGAATAAAACGCTCAGGAACTCCTTTACTTTAGCTAAAATATCATTTCATAATAGCGTGAAAGGAATGTGAAAAGCAACAAGATTAGCCAATGAAAAACATAGATATACTGTAACTTTTCTGGAGGGAAACAAAACCAATTCCCTGTACAACCGAGCTTCTAAAATCCCACCATGATCAATAAAACAAATGATAATATTTGTGAGAAGGTTATTCACAATTGATTCAGCAGCATTAATCCCTAACATCAACGTTACCTGCAACGGAATTACCCACTTTGTAAGTGTGATGGCCAGAAGCTGCAATGGTATTTTACAACAATACCAAATCTCGGGGGAGATTTCATTTGTCGCCCTTTGTTTTTTCTATGAACCAAAGTCACTGATTTCACAGGATGTCTAAGCTATCTTTATAATCTACAATTAGAAAAAGCATTCTGTGACAAATCTACAAAAGCAACCATAAAGCTGGTGGAAGCTATAAAGGAACAGCAGCCTTCCTTCCCGGAAGTTGTGTTACAAAGCCTGCAGCTTGCCTTTCCCTGTGGCTGCTGCCAACATAGCATGACGTCAGGCGGGGCAGAAGGTCAAGAGTGGAGGCATTGTCTTCCGCCAAGCTGCTTAAACGTGATAATGTCCCTGACTTCACTGCTCCAATAGGGTTACAGCTGTCCTTGACTTTCTCTTCTCAAGACAACTCTAGAGACACTGAATGCCCCCCCTTTGTTTTTGAAATGGAATATACAGCATCTGCTAAGGAAATACCATCCTAGTCTAATAACGTTAATGCAGATGATTTGCTTTCGCTAGTTGCTTTTGGCAGAGAGCAAGAGGCCCAGTTTCTTATACTGTACAGCAGAGTTGAGTTGAGTCTCATTAGCATTTCCTCTGTATTGTTAGACCAAAGAAACTGAAACATATTTTACATGTTAATAATAAACTAGCTACTTGATTTTGAACAGATGAGGAACCTACCAGCTCTCAGCTCCCTGAGTTGATTAGCTTTTTCTGAGTTAACTATTTTGTCTGGTAGAATTCTTCTAACTTCCTACAGGGAGATGTTAATAAAGTGTCTACTGGTAGTCCTTCACATACAGCAGTTCACTTAGTGATCCTTTGAAGTTACAATGGCACCTAAAAAACGGACGCATGACCATTTTTCACACGAACCCTGCAGGATTTCCATGGCCACATTGCCAAAATTCAAGTGCTTGGCAACAGACTCACATCTATGACAGTTGCAGTGCCCCAGGGTCGTGTGATAATCTTTTGCAACCTCCTGACCAGCAAAGTCAATGGGGAGGCCAGATTCACTTACCAACCGTATTGTTAATTTAACAGCTGAAGTGATTCACTTAACAATTGTGGCAAGAAGACTTGCAAAATGGGGCAAAACTCAGTTAGCGGCACTGAAAAGTAGTAACTTATGGTCATTTTTCACACTTACGACCATTGCAGCCATCCCCATGGTCATGTGTTCAAAATTCAGTTGCTTGGCCATTGGTTCATACTTATGACGGTTACAGTGTTGCCGAGGTCATGGAATCACATTTTGCAACCTTCTGACAAGCAAAGTCAACGGGAACGCTATATTCATCTAACAACTGTTTTAACAGCTGCAGTGATTCATTTAACAAACCGTGGGAAGAAAAGTCGTAAAATGGAACAAAACTCACTTAATAAAAGTGTCACTTAGCAACAGAATTGTACTTGTAAGTCGAGGGCTACCTGTATCGCATTTGTAGATTTTGATCAGAAAAAGGAGAATGCAGATATATTTTTACCAATTCTACACTCATCAAAAAGCTCAGCTGCTAACACAGATGAGGCTATTGATCATACCATGCATTCCTTATACCAAAGCTTACAAAGAGTGTGGCATGTGGATTCAACAGGAGGAAAAAGAAGGTTAACTGGAGAGGCTATTTGATTTTAAGGACTGCATGGTGAACTATGTGGGTTGGAAACTCATGTCCTGAATAATTGGTGATGGCAAGCTTTGCGCCTTACAATCTCCTGATTACTTATTGTGTGTGATAGTGACTGATTCTTTTTTTTTAAAAAAATGAACTAAATACAAAAATCAAACAAAAATACAGAAAATTATAAAAGAAGAAAAGCCAAAAAACAGAAACAACATACAGAGCATATATACAAATATATATATAAAGCTGTACAGCAAACATTTCAATGAATGGAAGTTATAATTTGTAACAATCATCATAGCTAATCTGTACTGACAAATCCTGCAAACTGTCAAGTAGTTGGAAACACATGTTTCTCTTCCCAATGTGGAAAAATAGAAGGAGGAGTGAGGGCTTATTGAGGAATAGTCAGAGACTAAAAGAGGACTATAAGGTAGCCAGATTCCAGAGAATTAGCTCACAGAGTGAACTGACAGGGCCAAGTGATTAGAACTCCAGCAAAGAATAGAAAGGAAAGGAGGAAAGAGAGAAAATTGAGAAAAAGAAAAAGATAAAGGAGAACAAAAAAGGGGGAAAGAAAAGAAAAAGTGGAAAGAGGGAGAAAGAAGAAAATGAAAAAAAAGAGAAAGAAGATAGAAAAAAAGGGGAAGGTCGAGATAGAAAGAGGAAGAAAAATAGGGATAGGAAGAAGGTAAAAAGGCAAGAAAAGGAAAAAAAGGAAGGAAAATAGAGAAAGGAACGGTAGAGAAGGAAAGGTAATAAACTGTAAAGATTCTTTGTAGGTTATAAATAATTGACTGTATATACATATATGTATAAACCAGACGTATAAATCAAGACTGCAATTTATAAACAATGTTTAGTATGAAATGTATTTTACAATAAAAAAATTAATAAAAAAAGAACTCCAGCAGGGAAAACTATAATCAAGTTTTCCATTAAAGTTAAAAATTCTACTTGGCAACGTGAGAATATGGAAATAAAATGAAGTAAAATAAAATATTTTCAAGTTCTGCTGCACAAAGAAGCAAAAGTGAAGATGAGTGATTAGGGTACTGTAACAGGATCTCCAATGCCTGCAGCATGTTTTTCTTGAAGACAACCAGGAATATACTTGCAGCAAATGCAAATTAGTGAAGGAATCTCTTCTTTCCAGTACAGTACATATAAATGACACTTCAAAGAAACCTTTACAAGCCTCTATTACCATACAGGTAGTCCTTCATTTACAACCATTCATTTAGAGACTGTTCAATGTTACAACAGCACTGAAAAAAGTGGCTTATGGCCATTTTTCACACTTATGATGATTGTAGCATCCCCATAGTCACGTGACCAAAATGAAGTTGCTTGGCAAATCGTTTATATTTATGACGGCTGCAGTGTTCTGAGATCATGGAGTCACCTTTTGTAACCTTCTAAGTAGCCAAGTCAATGGGGAAGCCAGATTCACTCAACGATCATGTTATTAACTTAACTGTAGTGATTCACTTAACAACTGTGGCAAGAATGGTTGTAAAATAGGGCAAAGCTCACTTAACAAATGTCTCACTTTGTAACAGAAGTTTTGATCTCAATTGTGGTCATAAGTCAAGTGAGATTTTAAAAAACTTTCAGAGAAAGCACGATAATCTGGGCACTCAAGGGGCATTTTTGCCCATCCCTCCAGCTCATGGATAAACATAATGAAGGGAAAGAAGAACACTGTAAGTCAATAACTAATCATACAAATGGAAGAGATGGTTATGCATGCTGTTCATGTTTTTGTAGATACTTATTTCACGGTGAATCTTGCTTCACAAGTATGTGGTGGGTTTTTTAACCTGTTTTCTGTCTTTTTTTCTCTTGGACTTAAAGTGTAAAATAAGAAGTTGCTCTGATGAGCATGAGCATGTACCCTTACTCGTGAAAAGTTTTTTTGCTCTACATGCCACTGAGTACTAGAAAGGCAATGCATCATCAAGTAAATTTAATTTGGTTTCTGAACCATGACTTCACGTTCAAAATCAGTCTTGGAGGCTGGCTCCTTATTTTGGTCTGCAATATAATTTAATTGGGTAGAAGAGAGCTTTATTTTTAAGTGAAAGCAGTTGGTGAATTATGGTTCCAGGTGAGACTCAAGAGAAGATAATCAACTCTACTGTTTTCAATAAGGGGAGAAGAATAGGCTGATAGAGAAGCTGAAGAAGACACTACTGAAAAATCGCAAAGCTATTTTTATTCCTGAATCATTAAAGATAACCAGACACAGAGAAAGTGACTAATTTGGGATTGCTTTTTTTAAATGCTATTTTTCATGATTGAAACCGATTAAAATCTTCAATTGAAGCAATACATTTGTTGCTCAATCTCTTGATAAGAGCATGGTGGAGTTGAAAGAGATAGTTACTGTCTCTCATGAAGCAAGACTAAATTAACTCAAAAGTGCTGATAAACAAGGTACTGAATATGTTGAAAGGCTGTTGAAAGGGAATGGTGATTACCTGGCTGATAAAGATACTTTTGGGGAAAAAATCTTAGTAGTAAATTGGAAACATGAGGCAACAGCACATATGGCTACAAAGAAACCAAATGAGAGTGAGATGGGTGGTATCTATATGATAGATAGATAGATAGATAGATAGATAGATAGATAGATAGATAGATAGATAGATAGATAGATAGATAGATAGATAGATTTGGTTGTTTAGTTGTTTAGTTAGTTAGTTTAGTTAGTTAGTTAGTTATCGGCTACATCATCAGCATTATTTCCCAATCATGTTTGGGGTCATTGTTCCATTTTAATCTGCTTTGGCCACACCCCATCTTGAACACAGTGACTAGTTTTGCATAGAGTACCAAAATTTTAAAAGGATTCAATGGTATTGGAACGATGTATTGCAGAGAAGTGCAACAAGGATAAACAGGAAATCAAAACCTATTAAGATAAATTGAAGGAGCTGACTGTTTGTACTTAAGATCATTGGATTGAATATGAAAGCATTCTTCAAATACTTGAAAAGATACCACATAGAAGATCCTGTTCATTTTCATTATAGAGTGTAATGGATGTGAGATGCTGGAAGGCAGATTCAGACTGGATTTTTTAAAAAACAAAAAAACCCTAAAAGTAAGAACAGTGTGAGATGGAACTAATTACCCATAAAGCAAAAGACTCTTCTTTGTTAGATGTATTGAAATAGATTATAGGCACACACCTGGCTAGAATCCTTTAATTTAGATTCTGGCATTAAGCAGAAGGTTAAATTCAGTGGCTTCTTCCAACACTATGGTTCTACATGTTTACACATTATCTCCTGGACAAAAGAGATTTACATGTTGACAAACTATACTGCGTGAACACATTTTCTCTCTCTCAAGTAACCCGGCTCTTTATTATTATTTTTTAAAGTTTAAATTCTTCCACTCAGATAAAAAGAAATTTTATGATTGCTTGATATTTTGCTAGGAAAGCCAGTGTTTGGAAGATTTGAACTGGTATAATGCCACACATCTTTAATGAATCTGGACCATTTAAAGTGGAAGGAATGACATATAGATTCCCTTTAAATTAACAAGCATAATTCCCATAATCATTGACAGAAATACACTTTTTAACCATCTTATAAAAACACTTGCATTCCCCTCTCAGGTTTCAGGAGATATCTCATTTAAAAAACGTGTTTCATGATTTTCTTGTAAAGAGTGTTTTGTTTACATGATCATTCATTGATTTTATCACTTATAACTAGCCAAGCATCTGCTACAAAGACCAAAATTCAGGTTCCTGCCTCACCCTCTATTCAGGACATCAGGTTTCCCAATTCTGCCATAGACTCTCAATTCTGTCCATAGATAGACAATCTTTATCTTTTACTTTTAAACCTCAGAACTGAAATACAGTGAATGCTGCAGTGAATTCAAATTTTACCTTTCTAATTTCAGGAGGAGGGCACATGGCCGGGGTCTGGGAGGATTCAGTATTTAGTCTGCAACTAGATGTGCTCTCGCTCCAAATGCATTGATGACCAAGATCTTCTCTCCCAAGACATTGAGAACAATCAGCACTTCCAATTGCACAATTATAAATCTCCACTGGGAAACAAAAACAGACAATATATGCCAAAATTGAAACATGCATGATCCCTCCCCCATTCCAGCAATATAACCTTTAAAATCCAGCAGAGAAGTAAGAGTTTGTACGACAGTTTTTTGCCATAATCCTAAAGCTTTCCCAGTAATTCTTGGCAGTTCTCTCTTCTGCGACATAATTTACTACTTAAGCATTCCCTTTGTCACACTGTGCTATGTTTTTAAAATTCTAGATTGCTGCATGAGAATCCACGCGCTACAGCATCCAGTTAGAAAAAAATGTAAATTTTTCAATAGCAAATATTATTTAAAACGCTCAATGTGAAGTATACATTTCACTAACTTGTCATCAAAAGGAAGGAAAGGGAAAACTCAGTCCTTTAATGGTGACAAGAGAACAGGTGTTAGCCCTTATTACAAAACCGAATATCAACACATCACCAGGCCCAGATGGTATCCACACAAGGGTTATTAAGGACCTTAAAGCTGAGACTGTAGATCTTCTAACTAAAATATGCAACCTGTTTCTACTCTTGGCCTATATAGTTTGAGAACTGGAAGTTGGCCAATGTAACCCCAACTTTTAAGAATGGCTCTTGGAGAAATTGAAGAAATTATAGGCCTATCAGTTTAACATCTGTCCTCGGGAGGACAGTGGAAATAGTTATTAAAAATTATATTACCAAACATCTGGGGAACAACTCATCTTCAAAGATTCCCAACATGGTTTCATTAAGGACTGTCACGTCTAATTATTTTAGTAGAGTTTATTAAGGGAGTTAAAAAAACACTTGGATAGGAACGAGTCAGTAGACATCAATTACATAGATTTTGAAAAAGCCTTTAATAAAGTCCTTCATCAAAGATTTCTCAGTAAATCTTCTGGATGAAAATTCAAGGTCCTGTTCATCACATGGCACAGGGTTCAGGCTACTTGCTTTCTCCTATTATTTATTTTTTGTTGTACTTGATCTAATAAATAGAGTAAGTTCCAGGTCTCTTTCACCAAAATATGTAATTTTGCTGGAATTGTGTTGTCTCGGTAGTAGCATCTACTCTGAACACCTGGCTGCTTCCTCATTCTCCAAAGGGATTTTTGCACATCAGGGAAGCACAGTACGCATCCAAATGGTTGCAATGTGAGCAAGGGATGCACATTGGTGGCAAAAATCCTAACTACTCAAACAAACTAATAGTACCAGAGCTAGCGGTGACTGTTGAAGAAAAAGATCTTGGAGTGTAATAATAAATAGTTTAATGAAGATGGGCGAGGTTTATGTTCCAAGGTGGTCATGTTTTGTTCTTTTTGTTTGTTCTGCTCTCAAATTATTGTGCGGTCTCTACAATTCTTTATTATTAAAGAAATGCCTTGATTTTTCTCTGTACTGGGTAACTTCATTTGTTATGGATTCTTTTTACTTTTTAAATTGGTTAATAGCCACCCAAAGTTATACATTTTCTAAACAAATAAATTGTATAAATAAAAAAAATAGTTCAGAATATATTTAAATCTTTACAAACGCCCTTAAACCAATAAAAACCAATAGCCTTCAACTTTGTTGTGAGCGCATTAAAGAATACATTTTAAAAAATATGCATGTATCATTCACAAACATTCAGATAATTTGTCTCTGAAATAAGGGATTCTCATTAGTCAATAGTCTGTACTAATACTCGGCGAAACATGGTGCAGAATTTGACTTCAGCTAATCTATAGACTACCGTGTTTCCCCAAAAATAAGACACTGTCTCATATTAATTTTTGCACCCAAAGATGTGCTAGGTCTTATTTTCAGGGGATGTCTTATTTTGCCACTGAGGCCACCTAGAACCGGAAGTCTGAGGCCTTATTATCGGGGAGATCTTACTTTCGGGGAAACAGGGTAGCATTAGTAAATTTGATAAGCACTGATGAAAGAAATTTGAAAAGTATTTCCAGTGGGTTGATGTCAATGAGAATATGTAAGCACACTCGTTTTTTGTTTTTGTCTTTTGTTTAAAAATGAATAATTTCTTTCCAAAAAAAGAGAGGATAGTTTCCCCCAGTTCAAGCCCACATGGGTGTTCAGTACAAGCCTTGATGATGTCTGGACCCTCAATACAACATCATGCAAATTGAATAATTCAAGAGAATTACGCAATGACATTAAGGCATACATAACATTATCTTTCTAACCAGGGATGCCTATGCCAGTCCATCTATACCAATCATGGCTTGCCTTTTAGACACCGAGTGCGAGGCGAGTCACGGCTAATGAGTCGTGGCTCATGACATCATTGTCTGGTGCCGCTACTCTCTTTCTGAGCATGCCTATAGCCCTGTGACATCGTCGCCCAATGCTGCTACTCTCTTTCTGAGCATGTGCATGGATCTGTGACATCATCGCCTAGTGCCACTATTCCTTTCTGAGCATTCTCAGCTCTGGAGTGATGCTGGGGCGACTTGACTCACGTGCCGACAGATAGAGCTCTGCATGCCCACTGCGGCACATGTGCCATAGGTTCGCCATCACTGATCAATTGTCCAGCCCTCTGCAATCACAATAATTGAAATCAAATAACGAGTCCACATGGAGAACAAGTTGTTTTGAATTAATTCTAAAGGTGCTATGAGTAGAACAAGAAACCACTCTGGAGTGGGAAATGTCAAAAGTGAAGCATCCTGGGAGTGCATGCGCAGTTCAGTCGCTGGCCCATGTAGGATCTTCCTCTTGGTAACCATCTCCGTGGCGACTAACTCAGCAGCTCCTCTGTGTGTCACATAGGCAGCTACATTGGATAGGCATTCCTAAACAGATGAATAGAGTCCCTTTCTAATTATAGCAGTGAGAATAAGGAATCTGACATCTATACCTCAAGACCAAAGATCACAATCCTGTCTCTTCAGGTGTGTTGACAACTCCCATCCAGAGTGTGAAGAGGCAGCGCTGAGTGGTGAGATTGTCCTGCACACCCAAGGAACACTGATCTAGTTACATTCCTTATTTCCTGTTTGGGAACAGAAAAGGGAGTTGGGGGGTTTAGAAATAGGAAATGTAAAGTAAACAAACAGAAGCCATCCTCGATTTAAAACAGTTCAGAGTTACAACAGCAGTAAAAATCTGTGACTTATGACCGTTTTTCATAGTTGCGACCTTCACATCATTCCCATGACCACAGGATCAAAATTCTGATGCTTGGCAACTCACACTTATGACGGTTGCTGTGTCCCAGGGTCACACGATCCCCTTTTGCAACCTTCTGGCAAGCAAAGGCTATGGGGGAGCCGGATTCGCTTCATAGCCAGCTGACTAACTTATCAGCTGAAGGGACGGTTCACTTAACAGCTGTGGCAAGATAAAATGTGGCAAAACTCAGTTAACAAATGTCTCCCTTAACAGCAGAAATGTCGGGCTCAATTGTGGTCGCAAGGTGAGGACAACCTGTCAATAAAAAAATTATGGCCAATTTGAATTCATGTTGCCACCAAACCAGGTTTATGGCTCTCACCACTGAATGTCAAAGTAGCCCATTCTATCAGCTTAACAGCTTTGGAAATGCTAACATTTCATTGTATTTCTTGAAACTCCAAATATCTGCCTGGAATGATGATCCTGACATGCTTGTCGTGCTTCCTACTACTCCTTTCTTTAACTCTTCCATATATTTTAGTGTGTTTGTGTGTGTTCGTGCATGCAGTAAACTAAATGAAACAGTAAAGCAATATATGATCTCATGCACACTTTTCGACTACAGCTGGGAGTAAAGAACTTAATGCAACCGCCATGTCTCGTGGGCAGCAGCATGAGAAAGACCTCGCACAACCATTGGCCAAGAGACAGTAACTTGGGGAAGCCAATGGGAGTCGAGCGGAGAGACGCCCCCTGTAGTGATCGACCGACCGCCCAGCCCAGATGGTTTGAATACCCCTTTTAAGGAGACACGGAGCGTGTGCTTCCCTGTCTCGATTCACCATTCCTGGTGAATAAACGCTGTGCTGTTTAACCGCATGTGAATCTGTTTGTCTGCCTCCCACAGTACACAATAGCAACACTTGTGAATGGATGGATGTGCCAAGTGTTGTGTGGAGTCTGCTCACAAAAGGCGGGATGGCAACTGCAGTAGTGTGATGAAAGCTCTGTCTGGTTCACATGTGTGATGCACATACCCTGTTTCCCTGAAAGTAAGACATCCTCCAAAAATAAGACCTACTTACAGTTTTGCCTCTCACTGAAAAATAAGGCATCCCCCAAAAATAAGACCTCCCTGATAATAAGGCCTCGGACTTCCGGTTCTGGGCGGCCTCGGTGGAAAAATAAGACCTCCGCTGAAAATAAGACCTCGCATATCTTTGGGTGCCAAAATTAATATAAGACAGGGTCTTATTTTCGGGGAAACACGGTGAAAGGCAGGCAGAGCTACGACTGCCCTGTCAGGATTGCCATCTTGACCCTTGACCTCTGAGGTCTGCAAAGGACAACTTGGCCACCATATCATCTTAGGGGTGGCTATTGAGAAATAAATTTTGCGGTTTGTTCAAAGCTAAGAAAAACAGAATGACAGAGTGGGAAGGACCCTGGAGGTCTTCTAGTCCAACCCCCTGCTCAAGCAGGAGAACCTAGACCCTTTCAGACAAATGGGGGTCAATCTCTTCTTAAAAACCTTCAGTGTTGGAGCCCCCACAAGTTCTCAAGGCAAGCGATTCCACTGGTTATTTATTTATTTATTTATTTATTTATTATTTAGACTTATATACCGCTTCACAGTGCTTTACAGCCCTCTCCAAGCAGTTTACACAGTCAGCCTCTTCCCCTCAACAATCTGGGTCCTCATTTGACCGACCTCGGAAGGACGGAAGGCTGAATCCACCTTGAGCCAGTCAGGATCGAACTGCTGGACTTTGGATGGCTGATGGCAGATGGCAGTCGGCAGAAATAGCCTGCACTACCGCTTTTCACCACTGCACCACCCCGGCTCCTCAACAGTTAAGTGTCTTCACTGTTAGGAAATTCCTCGCTAATTCTAGACGGCTTGTCTCCTTGATCGGATTCCTTCCATCAGTCTCTTATCCTGCCCTTGAGTGCTGTGGGAAGTAGGTTGGCCCTTCCCCCCCTTTTTTTTGTGGCAGCTCATCAAATATTGGAAAGCTGCTCTCACGTCACCCGAGTCCTTCTCTTCATTAGACGAGCAAACCCGATTCCCACATCTGTCCTCCCTATGTTTTAGCCTCCAACCCACTTGTCTATCTCTCTGCTCTTCTCGGCACTCTTTCCAGAGCCTCGACATCTTTTTTTACATAGTGGTGCCCAAAATGGGATGCAATATTTCAAACGTGGTCTCACTGGGGCCTCATAAAGTGGCATCATCACTTCACCTGATCTGGATTCTCTCCCTCCGTCCATGCGGCCCGGGGCTGTGCTGGCCCTTTCGGCTGCCGCCGCTTACGTCCGGCCCGTTCTCGAGAGGTTGGCCACCAGGTCGCCAAGATCCCTCCCACGGCTGCTGCTGTTATAGGTGAGACTGAAAAGAAATAATGGTCATGGCAGCAGGGAATATGCTGGTTGGTTTGTTTATGAAGCTATTTTTCATTCAGTGGGTTTTATTTTTCAAACAGTTTGTAAAAAGTTCTATTTTAAGGGCATGCTTGACAAAATTCCTAAACTTGTAGCTGGAAAAAGGGGACACTGCTGTTTCTCTTTCTCTCCTTAAATAGAATCAACCATTTGTTCAAAAACCTCTTATAATTCTCAGTGCTATTTAAAACTTTTCATTTTCTATTCAACAGAATCCCAAAAGCAATTACTCACAAAGTGAATAAAGCACTTTTGTCTTCATTGAATCAGATCTGATTTCCATATTTTTTGGCGAAAATCAACATTTCCAACATTGATAAATAAGTTTAAAAGCAACATTCCTGTGGGGGCTGTTGTTAAATGGTTCATCTCAGAGATCTCATCCTTCATCATCTGGATCTAGACTCTGGATCAAAACTCTGCATAGATACGAAGCAAAGCTGTGTTTCATAAGCCCAGGTCGATGTCAAATGGGTCTGGTTATGGAATAAATCACATGCAGACGAACACTTTAATGATGATGGTGAAGACTTTAATTCGTACGGCACAGAAGAAGGCAAGCAGGAGAAGAACAGGCAGAGCTGGGGTGGAGTTAAAGGTGTCATTAGCCTAGAGTCCTTCCGTTGCCACAAACAATTCAAGTCCAACCCCTCTTAAATTCCATTGACCTTTATCTGGCATCAATTTAATCTTGAACGTTAGTTGACTAGTTCCTTGTTGTGTAAAAAGGTAAAGGTCCTCCCCGCCGCACCTCCGTGCTAGTCGTGTCTGACTCTAGGGGGCGCTGCTGCTCATCTCTGCTTCAAAGCCGAAGAGCCAGCACTGTCTGGAGATGTCCCCGTGGGATCATGTGGCCGGCATGACTAGGCGACAAAGGCGCACGTAGCGCTGCTACCTTCCCACCAAAGTGGTCCCTATTTTTCTACTTGCATTTTTACCTGCTTTCGAATGGCTAGGTTGGCAGAAACTGGGGCGAGTAACGGGAGCTCACTCCGTTATGGATTCGAACTGCTAACCTTCTGATCAACTAACTCAGCATCTTAGCTGCTGAGTCACCCCACCCCCCTTATGTATAGGTTTGTGCAATAAATCTTAACTTTAACAGTATATGATCTTGATCCTGATTCAGTGAAAAGGCGCTGGTAAACAACTCATGTATTGTAATTTTTAGGGGAAAAATTCTGTGTTGCACCTTAATGTATGGTCCTGATCTTTTGGGTGTGAAAAGACAAACCACTGGTAAACCACTCTTGCATTTTCATCAAGAAAATAATAGATCAGAGAATAAATGGTACTTCTCAAGCTGCCAGACAGTTTCTTAATGAAACCACTGACATTGTTTTACAGTGATCTGAAGAGTATATCATTTCAGATGTTTGGTGCTAGGATCATAAAATCTAGCATAGAATCCACAGTACCATTCCTAAGTGCCTTTCTCTAATGTGAAAAATTAGGTTCCTTTGAGCATCTATGGAACCTCCACAGAAATACTTCCGGTTGACTTCCGGTTCTGGCTTCTCACTACGAGGACGAGGCAGTCAGGGCTCTGGTTGCCGAAGTCCTTTTTTCCCCTGTTTCGGGGCACAAGAGTGCTCGAGGTCATCCTGGAGGGGTGGCTGAAGAGGGAGGCCATGTGGAGAGCTGAATCCACTCAACCTCTTTTCTCCGTCGGAGAAAAAAGGCATCCATTAAAGCGGCGCCATTAGCGAGAGACCTGGAACATTAAGAAACTAACAACAATGGAAGCAAAGAAGACAAAAAACATATGGTCTAGTGAGAACAAGCAAAAATCTATTACTATGCTCTGCAAAAGAAAAACTTTGTTGGCCTGATTAAGAAAGAAAAATAGATAAGCTATTCCCAAAAAAAGTTTGAAAAAAGGTGATTGGAATCTACAGGGGAGTTAAACGATGAAGGAAGGGTTAAGGAGATTTAGAAAATTGAAGCCATCTGAGAGGTGATGAATTTTTAATTCTTTTTCTGTGGATTTTTGTGGATTAATTGAGATAAATATAAAGACTGTTTGATTTAGATTCTGAATAAAATGAGTGGTGGCGTTAAGGGAGATTGATGGTGGACTACAAAGAAGTATGTGACTGAGAACATTTTTTTTTAAAGATTTGGACTTTTGAGGCTTGAAACTATGTGGATTATAAATGGGACTTATGAAAATTTGGACTATGAACTTTGATTATTAAAATTTGGACTATAAAGATTGGACTTAATATTTCAAGAAAGTAAAATATTTGGTTAAAATGGAGTTAACAAAAAACGAGGTACAACAAGATCTAACTGTCGACAAGTTCTTAGTGCAAATGGAAGAAGTACTTAAATTTTTGGAGATACATTGTTATCAACAAAGAGAAAGGGAAACCCAAAAGAGATTTTTAGAAATGGAAAAAATACCAGGACAAAGCAGAAGAAGGAGAAAATTGAAGACGAACAAAAACCAGAGATTAAAAAAGAAAGAGATAATGCTGTTAAGAAATAAGAAGACAGAGAGAATTATTAATTCCTCCAAGGACATTGGGAAAAATCCATTACAGTAATGAGGGCCTTAAAGGTGGTAAATCGAATTCTGAAGTGTAGAGGAAGGAAGGGGAAGATCCGGAATAAAAAAGGGGTGACTAAGCAGAAAGAAGTGGGGAAAGAAATTGGGAGAAAAAATACTAAAGGATTGTGGATCAAGAGGAAAGAGAATCGGGATATAGAGATACTTATTGAAACAAAGGAAAATCTATCTATAGAAGTCTACCTCCTTCTCCCTCTTTTTTTCCCTTCTCTATTCTCTACTACTCTACTCTTCTCTCTTCTTCCTCCTCCTCCATTTCCCTCTTCTTTCCCATTCTATTCTATTCTATTCTATTCTATTCTATTCTATTCTATTCTATTCTATTCTATTCTATTCTATTGTTAGGCTTGTTCTGATCTAAGATATGGCAAATCACAATGCTTAAAAGTCAATTCAGCCCTTGAACACAACCACAGTTGCCACTCAAGCAACTGTGGCTACCTTGACAGGTAGCAATTTATGAAAGCTGGAATGTCAAGCGCCACTCTGTCCGACTTTTCAGTTTCCACCCCAGCGGAGCAGATCATCGTCCAGGGGAACGTTTTGGCTGAACGCCCTTCCTGGCCACAAAGTCTGGCTGGAGCACCTGTTCCTCCTGGGGGGAGTCCTCGACCAGCCAACATTTCTGACAAACAGGTAAGCCAGGCAATAGTCCAAAGAGTGCAGGCAAGTTCAGAAATCTCAAGAATCATTTTTTTTCAGCCACATCAAAAATCACAAGCTGAAATGACACTATTTTATCCTTGTATTTTGTGGGCGAGAGGACAGGGGGCAACAGGTCTTAAAAATCAACGTATAGACAGATATTGTGGAAGTTGTTGTTATCATTTTTCAGAATTATGACAGCCATTCCACACCAAATTATTCTGGGCTCCTTCCTTCCTTCCTTCCTTCCTTCCTTCCTTCCTTCCTTCCTTCCTTCCTTCCTTCCTTCCTTCCTTCCT
>JANHFO010003347.1:359088-371638 GCA_032468095.1 Pareas carinatus
CCCTTTAAAGATTTTGTTATAATTAAATAAGCTTTTTTAATTTTGTTACATTAAATAGGTGCCTTATAAATCTAAATAATTAAAATAAATAAATAAATAAATAAATAAATTATTTTACAAATGTATGTACCTTTTTTAAAAATTCATATTGGTGGGCCTCGTGATTCCATTTAATTTTGTTGAATTAACATTAACTAAAAAAATTTTCAAATTGGATTTTGAATAAATGTGCAATTAATTGTTACAGTTTTGAATTTTACTGTTACTATCTACATTAGTAGGTTGTGCAAACCGCTATTCCGAATAATGTTATTCATATGGGATGGGGGGCACTGAGGATGAGTTTGTAGCACCAAGGGGTCGGTGGACTGAAAAAGTTTGGGAACCACTGGGCTATGCCCTGACCACGTTTAGGCATCTATTTAAAACCTGGCTAGAGTAGCAGATGGACCTCTTGTGGATTTGATTTGAGAAACAGTAATTGTTTTTCTTAAAATATTCTTTTTTGTGTAGATTATTTTAATGGAACTGGCTAATCTATAAATAGAATAAGATGCAGACTACTGGAAGTGATTTGAAAGCATGCTATAAAAAGCGTCCAGTTCCAGTCCTCCAAACTCCCCCCCCCCCTGTGATATGCAACATTTTCTGAACATAAGTGTTTCTATAATATTCATTAAAAAGCCTTTGTTGGCAGCAATTATTTCCCTCCAACACAAGAGAAACAAATCAAGGATTAATAAATAGTAATAAATAAATCATACTGTTATAGCCTTACAGTAATATGTAGTGCATTCTCACATTCAGTCACATTGGATATACAGGAACTTCTTCTAGGACACCAATAACATTTCCATTTAGCTGAGAGGCAACTGATACACCTGAAATATATAAAAGAAACTACATTTACTAAGCTATACCAGCCTCTTCTTTGAAACTCTGTTTTCCTTATGAATCTGCAAATTCTGTTATGGCTTATGGTAAAACTATTAAAAATCTAAAATATTTTAAATTGTCTGTGTGTATGTATGGTGGAGCAGCCAAGAGATTGTCCTTCATTATTATGTCTGTTAAGTGAACAAATGTAATAACATCTATGAGATCCTTGGTGTTCTCTTCTTTTCTTGAAGACGTTTTATTACTCAACTAGGTAGCATAGAAATAGCAATAGCACTTAAGTCTTATATATTGCTCCATAGTGCTTTATAGCACTCTCTGACAGGTTTATAAATGCCAGCATATTGCCTTCAACAATTTGGGTCCTCATTTTACTGACCTTGGAAGGATGAGTCAACCTTGACCTGGTCAGGATCGAACTCTTGGCTGTGGCAGAGTTAGCCTGCATTAATGCATTCCCACTGTGCCACCATGGCTCATCAGTACTAGAAAGGAGTGGGGCTTGCTCTCTGTTTATATTCAGGTGGCTTGCCCTGTCAGTGTTGGTAGGAGTGTTCTTGGTGGTTCCATCATTAAGCTGTCCTTTAGTGAGTTGGTAGTTCCTTGATTGGAGTGTTGTTTACTGCTTGGGGTTAATCTCTACTTATCTAGATGCTGATTGCTAATCAGCATCTAGATTGTGGTTTTTTAGCTTTTTGATTGTCTCCTTTGAATGGTATGTACTTATTGTCTATCTCAATGTGCCTATGATTTGTCTAGGAATTCTCTAGTGTTTTTGGAAGCTCACATCTCCCAGCTGAAACTATGGTGAAGTCTATCAATGTATTATGCAATTAAAGAGCTTCTGACTGCTCATTGATGTTCATGGATGCCACCAAGGACCTCACAGTTCAACTCTACAAGTATCCCCTTTTACTGTAATCACATCTACATTGTTGTTATGGTGGAGGTTTTATTTTAAGTAGGAGAAATAATAAATTATGTAACCCAAAATAGTATATATTCAATTCCAAATTATTATAGAGATGGATTCCTGAACTGTGAATTGCACTTTTCAAAGATTTATGAGCAACTTAAATGCAGCAAATAAGATCACATGTAAAAAATAGCAATCATACTCATCAATTTTTTAATTCTGAAGTATATTATTTCAGTAATTTCAATATTAGCCCATATAAATAAATTATTTTTTTTAGAATAGATCTAATCTATTTATTAGCCTTGTTTCTGCCCTATCATTTGCTTTCCATCTTTATGATGCCTTTTTTCAAATTTTTGCTTACTATTTTTGCTACTATTCTTGTAGGATAAATACATTCTCTTTCTCAAATCCACTGCAAAAGAGCTAGTATAGTTTAGGAATAAGATTCTTTTTGGTTAATTCAATACATTTTAGTTAAACTTGGTTTAGCACAATGTATTAATATAATTGGTATCATACTTTGGGATTGGCAAGTCATTTTGTGAAAAAAAATAGCTTGTTCTTGACTCAGAATTTTTAAAATTATACTGAAGAAATTGTCTTTCAATGAAAGACTTAAATTGCACTTGCTGCAGTCTGCAACTCCTAACAACCAAAAATAAATTGCTTTAAAAAGATGGCAAGAAAAATCATGTGAAAGATTATATTACTATTAATAATTCATGGAATTAAAATTAAGCCAAACGTGATACTCAACTTTAACCACATGTAAATTAAACAATCTCAAAAATGTAGTTGTTTGTTCCTTTCTAAGGGTTAACTCTAAAGCTTTCAGTCAAGAATATTATCATGGGAAAATGGGAAAGAAAAAATTGCCCCAAACCACGAACACATCCAGATGGCCTGAAATGCTCTAAAATCCAGCCTCTGCAATTCTTGGCAGGTTATACCATCTTTCTTGCCAGTCCTGCTCAGCATCCAAAATACCTTGTAGATAACAAAGTGATTCTAGCTTAGTAAATCTACAACAAGGTTTTCCAACTGTTTGATACTATGGCCACTTAAAAAAATAAATGTGTTTCTGCTTCCGCCATCTTCCACCTCGCATTTAAACTGAAAATTGAACTGGATTAGCATTGGGCAAAAAGAGTTTAGAAAAGAAAAGATTTTAGTAATAATTTTATCTATTAATCTATTTAAACAACAGAACTGTCACATTCGAAAGCATTTTTGATTAAAATTAAAAAGATGAGATGCTTAATTTTTCATGATTCCCGAAATCTAGTTTCCATTTCTGAGACAGTCATCCATATTTTTTCGTTCCACATTTATTTTTCATCACTATTTTGTTCTTTATGAATTTATATCTTGCCTCATACAAACAATATATTTGTAGACTTCTCACATCTTTTGTTTGTTTATTTCTATCCTGGCTTTATTATTTTTTACACAGAACTCAAGACAGCAAATATATCTAATACACTTTTGTCCTCTTTTTCCTCACAACAACCCTGTGAGGAAGGTTGGGTTGAGAGAAAGTGACTGGCACAAAGTCACCCAGCTGCCTTTCATGGCAGAGGCGGGATTAGAACTCACAGTCTCCTACTTTCTAGTCTCGTGCCTTAACCATTAGACCAAACTGGCTCTCTTAAATCTTTGGACCCTGCTCCAAAATTCAGGGAGAGATTTTTGTCAGAAATTTTATATTCAAAGAGGTGTCATGTGTCAGAAGAATTGCTTCTCCTCTTCAGTAGCAAGCATTCTAGTAATTGCTTTTTAACATTTGTTAAAATTACAGGAAAAAAACCTCTTGAGATACACTCCTCCAGACACTTCAAAGACTACAAATACAGTATTACATGCTTCGCTGGCAGAGATGCTGCAGACTTGAATATTTATGACAGAAGACAAATCTAATTATTTGTGTTCTGTGTCAATGAACCGCCAATATCTAATAACAGATTGTCATGATCAATAGTTTTCGGTTGTAATAGTCTACTAAAAGGGCAGGGGTCGTTCATACTACTAACTGCATAAAAAAACTCCAATTCATGACAATTAATCAAGGCAAGTTAAAATGTTTTCTAGAATTTTGGATGTAGCAGATTTTTATGGATATATTGGAAATTTTGTAAAAGTGCTATAACAATCAATATTGTAATTGCCAGGGAGCTGCAACCCACAGTTTGAAAGCCTCTATCTAAAAAAATTAAAACATACAGTATTTTGGATTATCTATTTTGCAGTATTTCCTCCTGCTTAAATTGAAACCTACAAAAATCAAGAGATTTCCTACCACTGAATTCTGATGCAAATCAAAGCTAAGCAACCTAGTGTTTGTCAGCAACCTTTCTTTCTCTATAATTTGCAGATCATGAGATCACTTACGCTGTCTTTGGGTAAATATTTCCAGTTCTCTTGCAATCATAGATGGTGAAATTGGCCCACACAATGTTTTTTCCATTGACCTGTACCGCAGTTTGAATAATTATATGATCTGAAACAAACAATCCCCAAAAAAGCAAGTCACAAGGGAACTTTTTCATAGTTTACTTTCAAGACAACATGAATGTCTGAAAAAAAAGGAAAAGAATTCAGAACTGTTGTTTACTCAAGAGATGAAGTTTCTCAAGAGTTCAACTTCTCCAAACACTCCCAAGATTATTTTGTTACATTACAAATACAAATTAATATATGAAACAGGAAAATCTGGCAATACGTATTGTGCGAATGATTATGTATTTGGTACCAAATTATCACTGATATGTGAATCAGAATATACTGAAAAATATATTTACATTTTTAAATTCTGGAATGGAGTTTGTAACTAAAACGCATGAAAAATATTTCTTCTTTGTATAAAGTTGGCTGGCATAAAATTGAGATTTGAACATTTTTGAAAATGAACCAAATGGAGTTGACATATTCATTTCTCCTTTATTTTGAAGCAATTTTTCATGCATCATTATTTAACCATAAATTCAGTAGTTAGAAGAGTCGGGATTTTCATATAAAGTATTTGTTTTGGCAAGACTCCTGAACTATTTCCAAGGCAAATGGACCCAAACTTTATAAATAGATTTATAAAGTATTGTATGATCATGACAAATTATTTTTACTAGACAAGGTGAAGCAATATAATCAAACGGTGATTTGAGACTGGTAATTCAACTTTCCGGCTTAAAAACTATACATGCCACTAACATTAATGAATGAGATAGTCATATGACAAGTGGTCAATATTGTAGATAAGCTTTTTTTTCTGACTCAACATGTTCCACCTAGAAAATTCAGACTTTTGGTATTGAATCAGGAAAATAGCCTTGGAGAAGGTACATGGGAACAGTTAGCAAAACATGATTTAAGGAAGAGACCATTAGAAAGAAACTTAAACTAGTTATGTCTTAACTCTCTTTGGTAGAAGTAGTCCTTGACCTACAACCATTGGTTTAGCGACTGTTCAAAGTTACAATGGTCCTGAAAAAGTAGATTTCTGGCTGTTTTTCACACTTTTGACCATTGTAGTATTCCCATTGTCACATGATCAAAATTTGAATGCATAGCAACTGGCATGTACTTACGACAGTTGCAGTGTCCTTGGGACATATGATCCCCTTTTGCAACCTTCTGACAAGCAAAAACCAATGACAAAAGCCAGGTTCACCTGACAACCATTTTACTAACTTAACAACTGCAGGGATTCACTGCAAGAAAGGAACAAAACTCACTTAACAACTGTCTTGCTATAGCAACAGAAACGTTGAGCTCAGTTGTAGTCATAAGTGACCAAGGGAAGCAAATTGTCAAGCTTTCAAGATTCTGTTACTATATACAGCATCAATTAAGAAGAGTTACAGTAAATCTTTTGTAGTCTGTTTCCTGATTTGGTCTACTTTGAAGGGCTGACACCATCCCAAACATCCTGCAGATGTATGTCATTTCTTATGCAAACTGACACTTATTATACTCCATGCTTCAGGCATTTTGCAGTTGATGCTATCACATCTGGAAAGCACCTGAGTTGGGGAAGTCTAGTGTAATTTTGAATCAGAGATGTGTGAGAAAAATTGACCATAATAATAGCCTGTTCAGAAGATACCACTATCTCTTTTAAGACAGATGGTATCTTCAGCAGGATCTTCTTTCTTTTTATGAGCTCACTCTACGCTGGAGCCCAATCCACCTCACAGGATTGCTGTTGTAGGGAAAATAGGAGGATGAAGATATCTTGGCTATATTTGCTGCTTTGGGTTCTTTGCAAAAAGAATAAGGCAGGATACGAATAAACACAAAAAGAATAAATTCATCACTATCTATATCCATTCTCTCATTTCTTTTCCAGCAGCTTTTCAGAATTTTGCAAGTCCAATTGTGCTATCACTCCCCTCTCTGCATGGTTATATGAATTAATGAAGTGTCTGAGAAGAGGGTGAAGCTATCGGCTCAGTAACAAAAGCAAAACTACAAGTTTTCTTGTAGCTCCTGCCCGTTTATAATGAGTTTTCAGCAATTATTAATGAGACTTTCTCTTAAATTCAATTTATACCGTTTTGGATGAGAGAAATGTAAAGGCAAAGGCATAAAAAAATCTTTGTGCATACATGTGTTTCAATTATTAAAAGAAAAGAGTTAAAAAAAATAATTTGTCTTTGCTTCTAGTTCAGAGTGCTTCTTGTGAATTTATAAGGAATTTTGTCTACCTGTGCAATTTAATTTGGATTGACACCTAGGATATTTTTCCCACATAATTTTTTAGGGTAGAACTCAGGATCAAATCAAAACAAGATTTCAGAAATCCATCACTGATCTAATAAATGGATTAAAACATGTCTCAACTGTAGGAACATTACCTGAATAAATACAAATAATAAATACAAATTAAAATTAAGAAAGTTTTGTCTTTAATGTCATTATCACATCATCATTATTAAAAGCACCATTTTTCATACATACCTTGATTTAATGGAAAAGCTGGATAGCTCTCTCTTGGAAGAAAACTGCAGTAAATTACTTGGTTGTGAGATTGGGGGTGAATTTTAGCAGTAGTCTGGATATTATTTCCGTAATTGCAAGCTATTTCCATTCCCTTCATATTTGGAATGTTTCCATTTATTTGAATTATCATACCCTAAAAGTGAATAATAAAATGTTATATCACTCTAATAAATGAATGAAAAATTAAGTTACATTGACAAACAGGTTTTGAAAATACTGTATTTTTAGGTTAAATATTTGGAACAAAGCTGCTGCTCCATTGAGTAAAAATGACAAGTGCAGCCAAATACCAGAGCTTGTGTTGGTAATATTATAAGATGACTTCTACATGTCAACAATTGCCCAGTGAAACAATGTTCTCTCCAGAGATCTAGATAGCTCTGACCCTGGCAACCTTTCACAGGGCTGTTTTATTATGCTGCTGACGTGACTTTTTATGATTGGGATTTATTGTTCACCTTGAGTGCCATGGGTCATTGTTTATAGCTGTTGTTGTAATCCTTGTACATTGCCAAGAGTTACTATTACAGTATGAGATGGGGGACATATAAATTATTTAAATATTGTTCATAACACTTTACAATCAGTTCCCCTCACTTAAGAGAATCTGTTCACATTCCTAGTTGACGTACCTCATTTTCATTCTCAATATTTATTTCTGAAGGCATTGTAGTCATTGAAGGGCATTGTTGTACTCCCTCATTGGCACTGATCCAGAAATAGGACTCTTCTGAATGGGCACATTCATGCTGTAGTGAACACCTAAAATAAGTGGAACATTTTATGACATCAGACCCTTCGAAGAAAAACAATTATTAATTTTCTTCATATTTGTCATTTCACTAAGTATGATAGCCATTATCTAAAAATGTTAACCTCATAATCAAAACACAAAGGTACGATTAGGAAAGATTCATATATTTTTCCATTGTTTGCCTTCGGTTTATCTTGATCAGCTCTAAGGTTGTCAGGCATGAGTAACCAGACTCCCATATGCAGCGTTCAAGGTAACTACCTTATTTTTTTCTGCCTATAATACAAGAATCCCCTCAGACTGGCAGCCTTGCCTTGGGAACAAATAGATAAAGCTCCCAGGATCTTTGCGGGGTTGGTCTTCTCCAGTTGTGGAGTGATTTCAAGCTAACTCCGCCCTTGAGCCCTACTACCTGCCTAACTGGTTCCTTTCCAACAAATATACAGGGGGAAAAAATGGCTGTTAAATCCATGGAAATAAGGTGGTCAGCTTTTGAATTTTGCTGACTTAATGAAATGTCAGGTAATTATCCAATGTTTTCCCTCAATTTCATATGTCTTATTTTTGTTTACCCTAGAGTCTCTTAGAATATTCTTCAAAAACATAAATTGATTATTGTGGCTCTGGCCTGTTTACTACAAAGACTCTTGACTCGTTCAAAATATGCATACTGTCCATGATTTTTCTTATGCTAAGTGCACCTTAGTGTCACATAGAATTTTTTTTAAAGAATATTCTGACTTGTTATGTCACAATTGAAGTAAAAAAAGTAATGACATAATACACATGACAGATAATTTTATATTAAAATATAATTAGGGATTGCATGGGTTTTTATTATTTACAGATTTAATGCTTCCTTAGACTAGCTCATGCACAGTTTAATTACAAGTTTAATTGCTGATTTCTCACTCAACAAAATAATTAAGCTTATCTGTGAATTCTCATAAAAAAGTGAAAATTGTTCAAATAATATTTATTCAATGATGTCTTAATTGTATTCTTATTCTTATAACCTGTAAAGTTTGCATTATTTAACATTGTAAAAGTCAGTGAATCTGGTGAAAGTTTACAAGAGATTAGTAATATTAAGTAATCTGTTCAGAATGGCTTATTGCAAGAGGATTATAAAGTACAAAAATATTCCACCTGGTCTCTAAGGTACACCATCCACAGTAAGCATCAGCTGCAGCCAAGCAGTCTGTACATTTAGTGTATTGGTCACAAGCAGCTACTTTCATACGAGCAATCTGCATAACAGAAAAAAAAATCAAAGCAACAATTGTAAATAAAAAAACTATTATTAGCAGACTCTGGTTTAATGAGCAATTAACTTCGGTAACAAGGCATCTTATACTTATCCAGGCTGACCAAAAGATTAGAGACAAGTATCATCATAATATGGATGACACTCAGTATTTCTTGTCCTTTCGTCCAATACAGATGAGATGCTAGTTGTTGATCTTAATTAAACCTTAGATTTAGAAAATTGAAATGTTGGCTAGTAGGAAGCTCATCTGCCAGATTTAGTGAACATTAAATTATTATAAGTAGAGTTGCTCCCCTCCAAAAAGAGCAACTTCATAGCTTTATAGAGTTTATAACAGAGCTCTCATTTTTTCTTTACATAATATTCTTTGAATTATATACAGTAGACATACATATAAATGAGCCTCGGCAGAGCTAATTTCGCTATAGTCATCCATCCATGGATAATGGTTTGAATGTTTTATTATTTTTATTTAATAAACAGTCATAGAGAATGTGTTTTTGCTCTTGAAATCTTAAAGAGTTTAGGACCAGTCCACCACCCCGTCTTGTAGCTTTTTGCCTAGTTTTAAAATCATGTACATGTGCTCTTTTTATATTATATCTAGCTTATTTACCGAGGACACCGAGATTTGCTGCTATACAGTTCATGCTGACTAAAAATAAGGAGTGGGGGGAAGAATTAGTAAAGAATATTAATATAAATTCATACATGATGTTATTTTAATTATTTTATTATCTATATATATTCAATATTATTACACATTTTGAATATTCCAGATAGGAAGAAAGGAAAAAAAATGTATATTTTAACAGAATACTAACATCTGTCTCCTATTTACAAAAAAAAGCCATTAATATAAGAACGTGACAAAGAAATTCTTTATTTCTTTTTTAAATAAATTCCTTAAAATTGCTGCCATTTGTTTTTTTGTTTCCATGACAGTTTGTTTTTTTAATATAGTTTTTTTTGAAAAAAAACCTCTCCTAGAAATTGTTTTTCACAGAGAGAGAGAGGGGGAGGGAGAGAGAGATGCACTTTGATAATATAGGTTCATTATTCAGGTGCAACTACGTTCTGGTGCATGAATCACAGTAAATGGTAAAAAAGGAAGATTTGATTAATAAAAGGTTCATAAACAATTATAATTTGCCAAAAATGCAAAAACACTGTAAAACGTTGAAGAAGAGCAAATGATAAATATCAGTATCTGTAATTTGCTTCTAGGTGTTTGTAAAAAGCTAGTGCATTCTTTTATGGGTAATATATTTGGTATATATTTCTTCTAATACCTGAGAATAGCATTTTTAGTTTTACAAAAATCTACTGTGCAGATATAAGTGAAAAAAGAAGATGGAGACTAGCTCGAAAACATTCCATGGATGTTTCTTGCCAAGTACAATTTTTCATTTTTATAGACCTCAAATACTGTTTACTCTCTTAAGATGCCTTTATTTTATAAAAGCTAGACCTGAGAAGAATTTAATACAATACTGCCATAGTCTGCAATTTGGATCAATCACTTCAGTTATTTGTCTAAACCATATTCAAATGTAAGATAAGTCTTTTGTATTTGCAGTAACGTTGACCCCATTCAGAATTATACTGCTCTATGATGACCTTAGTTCCACACACATTTATATGAATGCACTCAGAAGATATTTCTGCCAATAAACAAAACCAGATTGACAAATCATTTTGACATAGGTTGGCAATATCTCTGGGCAGTTGAAATTTTTCACCCAGGGAAAATGATTTCTCTCACAAATAGATGGTGTTTGTTTGATATTTACAAAGGACTTGACGTGTTTTAACAGCTGGTTTTCCCTATACTTTTTAAAATTAAATTTCCATTTTTTTTTCATTTTATAGATGTCATTCATAACAACAAAAGGCATGCTGTGGGGGCACAGGCACAAATGTTGCATGGGTTCCACCAAATTATTACATCTTGAAATTTTAAAATGTAATCTTGCCTTATGTTGTCTACATGGACCATATTGTGATTATATTGCAAGTGAAATACCCATTCCTTTCCCCATGACAGTTTCCACATTAAGTATTATTGCTAATAACAGATTAATATGGCTTACACTATATCTCAGCAGATGGCAACACCTGCTCAAGCTTTTCTAGTCTTGAAAATTAAGCAAGGTTGGATTTAATTAGTACTTGAATCAGAAACCAAATTCAAGGCTATTGGTTAGTTGGGAAAAAAACAAAAAAGTAATGGCAAACTGATTTTATATTACTCTCAAGAATGCTAAAGTGTGTCCATGTAATTCTCAGGAGTTGAGATCAATTCAGGAGCATCTTTATTTTGTATGGCTACCTGTTAGCGACTGTTCAAACTTAGGGTGGCACTGAAAAAATAACTTTATAAATGGTGTAACACTTATAACTATTGATGGATCCCAGTGGTCACATGACTATGACTAATTATGTGATTGCTATTTGCATGCTTTATAGCCAGATTATGATAAGCAGAATCAGAATTTGTCTTCGGTGTACATGCGCTATACCTACATACATGCAATAAACAAACTGTGACTACAATCAAAGATACATTCATAATCATCTATATATAAAAGCATATTCATTTGTATATATAAGCATAAAGTACATTCATCTTGTCAAGTACATATAAGCTGCAATGGACAAACGGCGATCTTAATCATGAATACAATCACAATCATAAGTACAGTAATCATCATGTTATAAAGTATAATCATCATGTCACAAAACACCCTCAACATTAACAATGTCAGCTATTTAGCAGGTTGATGACATTTGGGAAGAAACTATCTTTGTGTCTAGTTGTTTTGGTTTGCAATGCCCTGTATTGGGGTCCCAAGGGAAGAATTTGAAACAGACTATGTCCAGGGTGTGAGGGGTTCATAATCATTTTCACCACACTCTTTTTGGCTCCTTCGGTATACAGGTCTTCAGTGAAGGGGAGTTTTATAGCAATTATCTTTTTCTGCAGTTTTAATTATTCTGAGTTTAATCTGTATTTATCTTGTTTGATTGCAGTGTCAAACCAGACAATGGAGAAGTTAGCAATTAGTGATCATAGTAAAAGTGAAGTTCTAAGTCCATTGGGGTCATGTGACGTCTCACTTAACGACTGCATCACCTAACAATGGATTTTGTGGTCCCAATTACATTGTTAAGCAAGGACTATCAGTAAACTATTTTGATGAAAAATGATTATGGGATAAATAATTTAGGAACAAAATATGAGTTTTGTATACTGAAAATAGGTGGATGAGGATGAGGATGCTAACGATAACGATAACGATAACGATAACAATAGCAATAGCAATAACAATAATAATCTTTATTGGCCAAGTGTGTCTAAACACAAGGAATATCCCTCCAGTGCATATGCTCTCAATGTACATATAATATACAAGTGATAAATCGTGATCACAATCACAAAATACATTCATCATTTCATCATGCCACAAAACACATTCATCATGTCATAGAATACATTCATCATGTCATAAGATGCATTTTTTTATAGGCTTAGTATAGTCATAGAATTCTAATAAGCAATCTAATTAATCATACTAGAATACAACTATTATGTATTGTCATACAAATGAGAGAATAAGTAATGGTCAATAGGAAAGATGAAAAGGATAATAGTGATACATACTACCCTGTTTCCCCGAAAGTAAGACATCCTCTGAAAATAAGACCTACT